>JAUUEB010469049.1:0-11738 GCA_032362205.1 Clione limacina | reverse complement strand
GGGGGGCATTCTTGTTAAACTTTACATTTGGAAGATGTTTTATTTTCTAGTTATTTGAACACAGTTTGAAAAAGATAAAAATGTGTACTTACTTGATATTTTTCATAAATTGCTTCTTTTTAATGTTTACAATTTTTGCATCCGACTTCAAGCGGAAGCAAAAGAAAGATCTTACTGGGTCATGCACACTATTTTATTACTATAGAAACTGGAAATGTTGTGCGATCGATGTTACCTATAACGTTTAAGCATTCTGATTGTCTGACTCACACCATCTATAAGTACACTAGGCAATGATTGATGTGATTGACAAAAATAAACAGCTGAGGCTGTTACCTTGTTGTAAAACACAATACCTGTTGATCTTGGTTGCCAGCTTCCTCAGCAAGTAGAAAGCCAACCAAACATTTCTCAAAAGCTGAATTCCTGAATTACAAAACATACTTGGTGAAAGAGCAAAATTGTACAAAATATATATTACACAAAGCAAGAAGGTGATTGTTTTGTTAATAAAAACATTTTAAAATGCCAAAATTAAGATGGAATTTGCTAATTTGTTATATTAATAGCAAGCATCTGCTCTAGAGGTATAAATCTATATTTGGAACAACTGTTGATTCAGATATTTTCATTTCACAACCAAGATGTTTTATTTAATAACTTTTGAATTGGAATTAACTTTGCATCTTCCAATGAATTGAGTTGTCTAAGTTGCAAGTATAGATTGATTCATTCATATTTATAAAAAAATACATTCTTGTGACACAGTTTTGGCAGTGGACTGTTTGCCCGAGTATGAATGAAAGGAGATCTCTCCATGGTGCAGCTGCATTAGACAAGAAGATCTATGTTGCCGGCGGATGTAACAAAAACATTTGGTAAGTCACTAAGTATAGCTTTTATTATCCCAGGGCATTAGAATGAGAATTCATGAATGTTTTGCGATTCCAAACATGACAGCAAGGTTTTTCAATGGTAAGGAAACAAGATAATTTGATAACAAACTTTCAACGACAATGCTTAAATTCTTGACTTCAGTATAACCTTTATAGTAGTCATCTAGTATAGATTATCTGGAGATTCATGGATGTTATATGCAGGAATATATGCATACCTTGTTTGTTAGAAATGACAAAGAAACAAAGAAGCTATGGTTCGATAAACAAGTTAGCTATAAACAGAACAGTTTTGAGCAGGGCCATCTAAGCTTTAAGTTTATATGCTACATTGGCATTTTTTGTGATATTAAGGGTTGCTAAAAAATAAAAGATGGTCTGAAGTTACTTTTGCACTGACTGTTTAAAACGTATTTTTTTACCAGTGTTTTTTCAGTTAATTGTGTCCTCTTCATAAATCATTTTCATATTGTTACATGTAGACAATGCATCCAATGTCTTTGTTTGTTTTTCTTATGTGATAGCACTGTAAGTAAGTTTTGTTTTCTCTTTCACATTACAGTTTAAGCAGTGCAGAAGTGTTTGACATCTGTGCACAACAGTGGACCTTGATTCAAGCATTGCCTGGTCCTCGTCGGGGGTTTGGGTTGACAACTATTGCAGAAACAATGTACGCTGCTGGTGGCCATGATGGGAAATCATTGCAAGGATCCATCCTTAAGTACCACAAAAACACAGGAGAGTGGACAAATGTAGGGCAGCTCATCACAAAGAGAGGAAGGTTTGGGTTATCGTGATACAGACATATTTAAAAAAATATTAATCTCAATATATAATAAAGAAAGTTCCTGTTTGGTGCTGAACATAGTGATCTGAAGTGAAGAGACAAGTGGTACCAGGTGACCACAACAGATTTGATCCCAAACACAAAATTTACAAAGTGCCATTTCTAGGGAAAAAGTGCAACACACTATAAATGGTGATGGTGATGATGATGATGATGATGTACTGATTTATTGAGTTCAATCAACAGATCCTTGATATGAAGTCTAAATGAAATCAGATGATGTTTTGATCAAGTCATGGCTTATTATCTTAAATGTGATATCTGCTGTGAAAAACATTTCCTTAGATGTAAGTTTAAAAGTCTTCCTGAAAGAGTGGATGATATAAAAACTTCATCTGATTCAACGTCTACTGGCATTACTTGGCCACTTAAAGCTGCATACCCTCACAAAGATGTTTATCCATTTCTTATGACAGTAGTTTTCTGAGCTCAGCCTAAGATTGTTAGATCTTTGATTTCTATATCTGCCATCATTGCCTTTACATGTTGATTCTATATACAATATATTGTTCAGTCATAACCAGATCTTTCATTTGTTGATGTCTTATCTAGTCTTTGTCAGCATGATGTCACAACATGAGGAGTAGACATCAATAATGACTATACTATTTACTAATTGCTACATACTGACTGTACCTTTTCATCCTGGCATACACATTTGTTTGCTAGTGATGTTTACAATTGTATTGTTTTAATTTATATTCATCTGAGAGCACATTTGTTTTTAAGTTTAACAAATTGCTCAATAGGGATCTTTAAAACCTGTTTTCACCTTGAGATCTCTAAACAGAACTATTTTTTTCATTCTCACCATCAGTTTACTCACACATAGGGTCGAAATGTATGTTTGTGTTCCATGTTACTTTTAGGTTTTTCCTAAGAAATTTTGTAAATGATATTTTATACATTTTTACAGTTGTTTGTAAATTTTATTTATATCATTTTTTTGCATTTACAACTTCAAAGCCCTTGGAAAGATTTGTTGGTTGATTTATATTTTAAATGTTAAAATCAATTTACAAAATTAATACATAATAACCCACTTGTACAAAGCTATGTTTACAATTTCAATTTCTTAGTTTCATTAATGTTTTTATTTTTTTAATATTCAAGAATATTTTTTGTTTTAATTTATATTAAATTATATGCTTCATGTCTTTGTACACTGGTCTCCACGGAATACAACATGTTTTGAGAAACAACAAAATTGTGATATTAAGAGGATAATGAAATTTATGGATTTGCCTCACAGATTCATAAAACTACTTTCATAATGCAAGAAACTACTTGTTTCTATAATCCGCTTCACTGAAGTCTGGGAAACTTGAGGTTGTTTAGCCTGTATCTAAAGGCTTCCAGGCTGGTGGTGTTGGTCAGGGTTCGTCTGCAGGGAGTGCAAATAATGCAAGATCTATTTTGGATCATCTTTTCCAGCAGAACATAAAGGGTTTTTGACACTTCTTCAGCCTCTTTCAAAACCTAACTGCCCTCTTGTTGCCCATCAATCCAGAATGTCTTGGGTAGCAGATCCATATAACTTTCTGACAGAGCTTCTCATGATTGATTCCACCCACTCACGAGTACAACATTCCTTTCTCGACCTTATACAAGGTGCTAAGGGAATCATTGAGGATAACCTGTGAATGTCTTTTGCCCCCTAAAACGTCAGTAAAGATGATGCGGTCTTAAGGCATTTCTTGGTAGCCTTGACACCACAGATCTTTTTACTCATGTTTCTCTGTATAATAATATAGCTGCTTTTAAAGGGATATTTTCTAGGTTTATAGGTTTTGTCTCGCCACCTTCATCAGGGGTTGTTTCAGAGCAAAGATTACTATTTTAATTTGAGTCTAAAACACAGAAGAGTGTCATCTGAATCATTAAGTTGCATCATTCTATCTGCTAATTTTTCAATTAAATCAACCTACCTTATGCTTTCTTCTACTGGACAACAGAAATGTTAAAAGCGTTTTTAACTTTAGATATTTTTTTGATTTGCATGAAACATTGTATGAAGTCTACAATGATAATTAATGACAAGTATAAAAAATTAACATTATTTATTGTTACAGTATGTAGTTGTTGCTCTGTGTTTTTGAATTATATACGATGATAAATGGCAGCATCCAAAGGATATTATCAAAAAATGAAATATTTATATTTTTATGAATACTTTTTTCTGATATGCATCTATTTATTTTGTTCATCATAGTTTTCTAAGATGAAAACTTTCAGAACTCATTGACACTTTATAATATATAATCAATAATAGCCTTAACACTTTTTTCAATTTCAGCATTAATCATGTCACATGATCTATACTTACAATTATTACATTACAATTGTGACTGGTATTACAATTAACTTGACCTCAACGAATACAAAGTCCTGAGGAAGGGAGCCTTCTTTGTTCCAAAATATCTAAACAAATTATTATTTGAATGTAATTGCTTCCTACAATTTACTTAAACTGAAAGTCATTAAATCAAACAACTGGTTTATGCAAATCTATGAACTCTGCAATATGTTAATAGAAAGATTGTCTTTCAAAGGTTTTGTCTACTAATTGTAGTCTATATGAATGTCTTGTTTGGATTATGTCTCTGTGTGACCTACAAGGTGCATCAAAAGAGTGTTCTGCTTTTGAAAGTCTGTAATTTCTTTAAATCTGGATGAATGCACCTCATCTTATACAGTTGTCATAATTGATATAGGAAAATTCTCAGTGATATTTAAAAAAAAATGCATAAACCCTTAATATTTTGATATATTATGGAATTTTTAAATGTTTTTTTAAACATTTTGGTTTGCTTTCTGCCTTTTTGTTTTAGTTGTATTTTTCTCTGATGACGGCATTTTTTAGAATTTATACAATAAAATATTGATATTCTATTTTTTGATTTTACTGAATGTTAATTTGGATTTGGTATTGTTATGGCCTCAACCATGTTTGAAACATATAGTATAATAATGACATTTGAAACTGGGGGTTGAATTTCTCCTTATCAACAATATTATTATCATCCAGGAGACTGAAGAAAGGAAGGTCCCCTTGGAACTCAAGAGTCTTTCCAAAAAATAGGTGGGAGAATCACAATTTTATTGTACGCATCTAAAGATGCACTCTCAGCAAAACTTGATTGAATAGTTTTTATGACAATATTATAATTCATAACATTTAGCTGTAGCTTTAAACATCAAACCATAAGTCTTTACAATTGTCTAAAACTATTATAAAGTTCTCGCATGCAGATTATCTGGAGTCATGATTGGTTAAAGATAATCAATTTACCTCAATGGCTCTGTATTTGAGAAAAGTCACTTCGTTTCAAATACAGAGTCATTGAGATAAATTGATTATCTTTATTTTAAAGTTGCGCTCTCCATATGGTCAATTTAATTTTAATATAATCGCACAAGAGATGGTAAATTGCATTTCAAGTAAAGAAATTAGATTTACATTAAAACCATTTTCTTGTTAATACAACTGTAGATTGTATTACTTATCAGGCTACCAACTATTTGATGTCAAGTTATTTTAGCACACAAGGCTAATGCTTGAATTGCAATACAAACATGCAAGGTTTATTGAGCTTTTTTATAGTGTAGTTTAGGCATTACCCCTGAGTACACTAAAATACCTTAATGTCAAATGATTGGTTAAAAACAAGTCATACAATTATGTTGGCCTTAGGATTGTTAATGTTAAGACTGAAAACATTATGGTAAAATAAGATATGTGCTGGTAACTCACTATAACAGGAGTTTGAACAAATCTGTTTCCAGTTTATTTAGAAAAACTTCATAGGTTTTTTTATGCTATGTGTGATGTTGAATAATTTATTTGTAGTGACCTTCAAAGGATGAAACATTTACCAATATTTTGGTTGTCTCTCACCAGTGTTCTTCAGGGGTTGTTACAAACTAAAGGCAGGTCTACAAGGCTCCAGTATAAATCTTAATTCATTTACCTTTTTTTTAAAGAATTGTCATTCAAGATGTCATGTTAACCAAACTAATTTAATGGGTGCCATGGCTGTAAAAAGCATGGGAAAGTAAAGGCAATATTGAAAATACCTGGCCATCCTTACAATGTTGTTGGCTCAGGATACATTGTCTGGCTCAAGATACATTGTCTATCTTTGAAGTGTAATGCAAGTTAAAAAGATAACTGATGTTGCATATCTCCCCTGCTCTATTTATCTGCACACTACAATGTACAAATACTGTGAACATTCAAAGAGCATTGAAACAAGAACAAACAAAAAATATTCAGATTTATTTCACAAACATCATGTACAATATCCAAAGACTGATTTTGTCTATCACTCTGACTTATTATTGTCACGTTTTCTTAGTGAAGTATTCTGGTCTAGTAGATTTGACAAAGTTATCATCAAAAGACAATAGTCAATTTGCAAAGTGAAAACCCCAAAAACAAAACATGAACACAGTTGAATTGCTGTAAATTTAATCATTAAATCTAACTCCATTTATTTCCCTAAATGTGAAAATATATCTATCTGATCTCAAGGCATACTTTCAAGGGAGACTTTGGGTTTCAACATGTGTCTTCCCCATTTGCCTCACCCATTTGACCTCTGAAAAACGACAAATATTTTGTATTAATCTTGACGGTTTGTCTAAAGTGAAACAGAATGCAAAATGCATGTGAGCTGCTCCCTTCCAGACTTAAGATAGTTAAGATATTCTCTTGTTCCTGCAAGTTGAACATGATATGAATTTGAAATTGAAGAAATATTAAGACAACCTGGTTGCAGCCTTACACAATAAAAAGTTTGGAGGGGAAAACGTTAAATGAAAATGGCTGGCTAACATGGAGCAATGAAGTCCTTCCGATACTCAATAATGATTCGAGTGCTTTTCACTAAATAGGACTGGTCTATTTATAGGTTCACATCATGCACCAGGTGTGAAAATGACAATACCAATAGCGAAATCTACAGCCTCATTTACAGATACAACCAAAGTTATTTCACAAGTAAAATATCCTGAACAAATGTCACAGAAATGTCATCACAATTATCTCCCTGCCAATCATGTGATTACGCCGGTGATAAGATTGTGTCTATATTTTGCCTGTACATTGTCATAATGTTAAAAGATTTGAATTCTGTGATTTTCTCTGTCACACACAACAATGTTCCCATTTGCTAATATAGCAACTCCCTCTAAGCCTTTGAATTGTCCTGTTTCACTTCCCCAGCTCCCAAACATGGAGTAAAATCGTCCATCTCCTCTAAATATTTGTATTCTGTTATTCCCACTATCCGCAACTACTACAAATCCCTGATGATCTACAGCGATACCACGTGGGAATTTCATCTGACCACGGAGAGTTCCAGATTGACCAAAACTGAAGAGAAAATCACCATAGATACTAAACACTTGTATTCTGTGATTACTCGAATCGCTTACATAAACTTTATTGTCAGGACTAACTGCGATGTAGTGTGGATTTTGAAACTGTCCAGAATGGGTGCCAAAACTGCCAAAAGTTCTGACATGGGCTCCGTTGGACTGAAACACCTGAACACGATGGTTTTCTTTGTCACAAACGTAAATAAAGCCCATGTTATCACACGCCACTCCCCACGGAAAGCTGAGCTGAAACTCATCAGATCCCTCACTACCAAAAGAACATTGAAAACGCCCATTCCTATCCAAGATCTGCACACGATGGTTGTACCTGTCTGCAATGATGAGATGTCCCAAGCCATTGACAGCAATTCCCGCCAAACAGTCGAATTCTGCTTCCCCTTGACCATAACTACCAAACGATTGAATGTACCTTCCGGTGTTGTCAAAGACTTGTACCCTGTGGTTGCTGCTATCGGAGACAAAAATGTTGTCGTTCAGAGGCGAAACAGCAACACCACGTGGCCATGTGAAACGTTTCGGCTCAGCTCCTCTCTTGCCAAATCTCACTATTGCTGTGCCCTTTTGGTTGTATTTGTTGCGAGGATTATCTACATACACACTTGGACTGTTACTGCTACAGGCTTGCATTAAGTTACTGAAATCAACACCCGAAGGAGCTGGCGGTCGAAAGAGTTGAGTTGATCTTGCCCCAGGGTTTGCGATGGACAAAACACTGCTGGCTGACATTTCCTCTTGGCTGTGAACATCAGCTTCAGGATGCTCACGTGTTTCCTCTCTGTCGTTGATGTTTTCATCCACGTGTTCATTTGTTGTTGACAAGGTTCCCAAACTGCGATGTCGTGCTCCTAGACGAGGGTCTGATCTACGTTCTTGGCGGCCTCGTCGCTGAGAGCGCATATCTCTGGTTAGATTGTCCCATCGAGAGGTTGTATCACGTTCAGATGGTGGACTTCTATCAACGTTTGCCTGTGTGAAAGAAGACAACAAATGAGATATCTCTGACACATTGTCTAATTTATCAAAATTCCTGCTTTGAATTATGAACTTGAATTAAGTTAGTAAGTGCTTGTTGGAAACTGGGGAACTTATTCAAATTTAAGGATTGTTAAATTACTGAGCAATCATTTTTGGGGTCCGGCCGCTATCAGCATCTTTTCGGACGAAGGCACATTTTTTCTGCTTGCGTTAGTGATTAATTTACCTTAGTTTAGTTTAACTCCTTTGTTCTCCCTCCCCTTCCTATCAACCGGTACCCGACGTCAACTGTCCGTATTCAGAATTAATCTGGTATTTATACTTTTGAATTGAAATTCAGTTTTAAAATTATAGTAATAGAGTTGATAAGAGTTCAAATCCTAATTTTTAAAAATTAATAACATCCTACAATTCAGACTCAAGTCTGACCTTTCTGAACTTGCATTGCATGCATTCAACTATACCACGTGTTTTCTGGATTTCGTGTATTAAACAGGTGGACAGAATAAAGCTGATTGGAATTCAAACTTCTGGGCGTTTTATCTGTTACGGCAATCGCCCACGGTCGGGGTCGACCCCCTTCATGATCTTGATACCTAACACGTTTTAGTAATTCAATTATCATTAATGGTAGGACGATTTTAACAGTCTATTTCCCTGATAGTGTATGTCCGTAACGAGTAACAAGTGAGTCTTTCGGATCAACCAAAATCTACTTAAGCCACTACCTCAATAAAGAATAGATAAGATAGGTTAAATTAGCATAACAATCAAAAAGCATAGCTGCATGATGACTCGCAGATGGTATTCCTCGAGGATACATAATGAATAACAAGTAACATTAATCACGAAGGTACATAGTTTAACTGTAACTAATACATAAATTATAGTCTTAAACACATGGTCAAATAGCAACACTTTTATAATGCATAATGCCTCGCACATGATAATCATTTAGGATCAATAATGAATAATGAATAACATTGAACCTTCCAAGGTACAGAGTACAGAGTATAGTTGTAAACTGAACCTAATACGAGCACAATAATAGTATAAGAATAACGTGAGATATGTTAATTTGTCTCAGTAATAAACGCATTCAAAGTTACGTCGTTAAAAACCGAAATCAATTTACATTAAATAAATTCAGATTAAATGTGAAACACAAATATAACTTTTACGAAATATATGATTATATAAGAATTGGACCCTTAAATTAACAGTTAAGAGGGCTCGTGTCTCTTGTGTTTGTCGTTATTCAGAGTGTTTCAATGATCCATTTTACTTGAAATATATGATTATTAAATATTTAATAGCCGAGGACAAAAATACCTGCAGATTACGTCTTCTGGCAGCAGCCCTTGAACTGTCGTTGTTGGCAACCGTTCTGGTATTCCGGGTTTCAACATGTGACGACCCAGATTGCCTGTTTTGTAAATTATGAGCAGGATTAAGATATACACTGTTCATGGGAATATCTCTCCTCCCTTGAGATCTTGATTTTATGAGAAGTTCACCAAAAGTACCTATTGTGGACGACAAAAATGTACTTTCTAGTGAAGCTTGGATTTGTTTAACGTTTGGAGGTCTGACATCTCCGTTTTCATAGGAACCAATAGTGTCAACATACTCTTGACATTGTTCTTTCATTTCCATCAAATCTCCGTCAGGAACTGGGCGGTCTAGGCTCAGGACAGACTCTGCAGAATCACAAAAACTTGCAAGACTCGCAATTTCAACCTCAGCATCTTCTTGATATGTTCGGATTGTCTGGAGTTCCCCAAAAAGAAAAGAGTCCACGTCTTCTCTGAGGATTCTTTCCCTTGATTTCAGTTCTTGGATATGTTTCGTTATTCCCTCGTTTACCTCGTGTTTCACAGACTCACAGTTGTTCTGGAGTTGTGTCCCCTTTCTGCCAATACTTAAGACTTGTTCTGTGATTTGAGGTAGTCCTCGTCTGACTTGATGGAGCAGGCGGGTCAGGTCTTGTTTCACCTGTAGGAGATTGGAAAATATGGTGCATGTAACAATATTGACTAGACACCAAGGTTTGGGTGACGATGACTTTTGTTTTGTATGTATACGTCTTTGTGGATGTAAATGCGAGAAATCAATGATACACCAGAACAAATTATCAGGATTTCAGATGTTTGGTTCTGGTGGAGAATATCAAAAATACCACGGATGGACAGAAAATATATTGAATTGAAAAAGCTGAATCAGAGCACACACTATTGGACACTATCACAAAAGAACAAAATTGTCGAAAATGTGATAATAATGGGATAGATAATAGAGAGTGTATGATGTCTTACTGACCCTGAATGATTATTTTTTCTGTTACCGCCTGAAAGAAAATGTCATTGAGCATAGTTCTGGGGTCCACAAAACGATAGCAAGATGCCGGCTATATTGCTCAAAGCACCAGAGCCACCAACGGGATGTGAATTAGTGGGACATATCATTTGGACAAAAAGAACAGTGAAATTTCAAGATATTTCTCACACCTTTTTACTAGCTGCATATATTTTATTGCAATATAAAAGCATACTAGAGCATATGAAATTATACATAATTTATGTTAGCGCACCCCTTACTTTCGAACAAAGTTACCTCACATATCAAGTTGAAAGGGATTGTAATTCTAGAAAAGAAAGAATTCAATCGTGAATATTTTCAACTCACCTGTCCCATATGTGTGTGACGACATCCTTCACACACAACTTGGTCGCAGTGAAAGCAGCGAGAGATCCTTCCTTCAGCATGACAGACGTAACAACCTCTTGGTCCCTCAGCGCCATCCAAAAGCAGGTCGTCAAAAAGTGGACTTGCTGCTCTTTGGGGTTGTTGTTGTGCCTCAGTTCCTTGACTATCTGAGGATCTCCTGCCTGTGTCTGGCTGTGTGTTTTTAGAAAGTTCTAGAAAGCCAATTACAGTCAAATTGTTAGGATAACCAGAGACACCTTCGCGAGGCAAGAAATGGTCGGCTCTACACTCTGGACATCGTAAAGAACGAGTTCTATGTTCAACCAAACCTTCTAGGCATGGACGTAAGCAGAAAGTGTGCTGACACGGAAGGATCTTTGGCTTTTTAAATCGGTCCAGGCAGACTGCACACTGCAGGAGTCTCTGCACGGGCTCCGAGGAGAGAGAAACAGTATTATCGGCCATGGTGCTGAGAAGCTTTTGTCAGATCTTTTTCCCGTCAGACAAGTATGTTGTTCATACTATAATTGAGATATCTGTGAACGAAATACGTGTTAAAAATTAGTTGTGGTTTTTGTTCATTTAAAAGAAGTAATCACTTTAGCTTTACAATCCTCCAATTAGATAATAAAAATACAAAAAGCCACTGGGATACTTACTATTTCTAGAGTTAAAAGTTATGTCCCTTTTAAAACCTCATTTACATATTACCGTTTTGTAAATTTCGCCATTGACAAGACAGACATAACCGTCTAAGTTGCACAGATAACACAATTAGAGGATTTTTTTCACTTTTCTCCTAAACAGCTTGGAATTGATGGACATTTTTCCCCGATCACAATTTGTGACTCGGGGTATATTTTCGTTTTGTCTGTGTGTGTCTGTGTGTCTGTTAACGCGATAACTCAAGA
>JAUUEB010469038.1:0-11741 GCA_032362205.1 Clione limacina | reverse complement strand
AGTCCCGTTGAGTCATTGGGGGGGGGGGCATAGAAACCCCTCATCCCCTCCGACTACAAGGAGGTCAAACAGAATGCCAATAAATAAAACAAAACATTGTTTTGTAAAATTGGTAATGCCATTATTGAAAGCTCATTTGCATTATATTTGGTGACCTTGATTCACAGACGTTATTAATGAAATCAATTTATTCAAGGTAAGCTTGATAGATATACAGAACGTTTTGTCACCTGTTATTAATATGTTTGTGAAAGTCCAGCATCCAGATCCCTAATAAATGTACCCCAAGTCGCAAAATCTAAGCAATATAATATTGTTTTATAGGTTTCTTAAGATATGGAATGAGTAGATTTAAAAAAGTCACATTAATTAGTGAACCGCAAAGTGCTTAGTCATCAATTTAATATATTTAGTCCTTAAGGTCGCTTATGCTCCAAACAAATGTAATGTTCAAATCAAACTACTAATAACGTGGCAATAACGTTTTGGTGTTTTAATCTTCTAGAGTTAATAGGATGATGACTATTGTAAACTGTATAATGAATGGATAAATAGTGATAGTGAAATTATCCAGATAAACGGTAACGAGACGCGTTGTGAGACTTATTTCCCTGTCGCGTTTTTTATAAGCAACGCTGCATATGAAGATATAGTCCTTGGGGCACCTTTATAATCTAAATTGGAGGTGTGACATTCCGTTTACCAACGTTATTTCCACACAACTTTTTTAATCACCTCTATTTTCAGAATAAAGCGGATGCCACCTTAGCACAATTAATGATTTTTTTTAAAAATAACATTATTTAAAATGCCTGCCACGATGAAAGTTAGAAACAACAAAAGCTTAAAGTTTCTCTCAAGTAGCTATCACAAATCAATATTATACAAGTTTCAAGATTTTGTGTTTACCTTGAAGATGACATCGAGTGTACAAGTTGGTGTCAAGATATAAGAGGATTAAAAGATTTTGATGAAAACCTTTTCTGATTAGCTGTGGAAGCTCTGAGGGTGCAATTCAAATATGAAAATGAGAACTCTTGCAAAATATCTAAAGGAATACAATACGCTATTTTGCGATCGCATTGTCTGCTTTTTGGAACATCATGAAACTGATTATGATTTTACATTATTAAGTAATATATTTAAAAAAATATATATTCTTAATGGAAACAAAAGTGAAATGTCATTAGAGAGTTCAGATTCAAAAGGCAACGGCAATTTCAAGATAAACTACTGTTTCTTTATACAACATATCTTTCTTCGTTTTTTGCCTTTCACCTACTTAATAATTGGGTGACTATCGGGAGGCTTGCACTTTGATTATTTTATTAATGCGGAAGAAAGGTCATAATGCCCAAGTCGCATTTTTTGGCAGAAATATCAGTCATAGTATGTCAAAATAAGGCATCATCATATATTTGATCAAAAGATTGAAAAATAGTTTACCCAACTATCTTAAAAGATTGATGTTATATAGTAAAACGCATTCCTCCCGATTCATTTCCTTAATAGTAAGTCATTTCCATTATCAATTCCCCAATTTAAAATTCAATAGTTTGCAAGTTTGATCAGGCTACTTTTTTAAAGAAAACAAAACGTGAGCTATTTATATAGCTTGTTTAAATCTTTACAAATAAAGAACATTCTGTTCTGTGGAGAATTATCATTCTTTGCACGTATTAACTAAAGATTTTGATTGATTCTAATGGAAATATTTAGTTCACAATTATCCCATAACTCCTTAGAATTCCTTTGTCACTTGATAAATTTAAGCGGTGATTACTTCATTAAATATCGTTTCATCTTTGTGTCATCCAGGTTCAACGACTGGTCAAGACGACCGATGTTATAAGACAAGGGGCACTTTTGTGCTTAATTGTAACGGAAAAAAAACATGCGACATTGTCGATGAAGTGAGATGGCATCGGACGATTAAACCGAAATAGTTAACAAAATATGACAATCACACTTCATCATCTATTATAAATTTGCTCTCATTTCTTAAGGGAGTGAGTACTTGGACAAGAATAGTTCATCTTTTTATTACAAAACACTTTGTTATCCGTCATCTCACGCAACAAAATTTCTTGTGACCCTTTTTTTCATAATGAACTTGATGTTGTTTTAAGTGTCATTCAGAAACGACATTGACCTTCAAATGATATTGAAAATAGACACGATCGAAATTATTGCTTTCGTGTTCAAATACAGCGTTCTTGAGTGTGCACGAACAGGGATCTTTCACACATGTGTACAAGGGATAATTAAAATTCGACATAACAGCATGTATGTTGGATTCTAATCCATACCACTCTATTTACATGACTCAAAAGTTTTTGTCTTGAAAGGATGCAAAGCAAACCTCCTTCCCCACATTTCTAAGAAGAAACATGTTAATTGACAATGCCAGAGAGAAATATATCAGTGAAAATACCAATCTTAAAATTTAAAGTGCATCTCTCGATGTATCAGCCTTTATTTGGTTGCAATCAACATAATGAAATAGATTTTTCCTGTTTTCGGATCCTTGGTGTAATATCAACGTGACTGCACACAGTGGCCGAAGATATACCTTGATGCTCAGTGAGTTAGGAACCAGGGATCGAAGATATCACATACCTTGAAACTCAGAGTCTCTCTAATTTAACACTGTCGGTAGCAATTAAATAAATAAAGAAAATGAGTCACAGACAAATTGCATTTATGACAATAGAATAAGTCATTCCTCCACAGAGTCCAATAATGATCACGTGCCACAAGATGAACTGTAAAATAAAACTACTCATAACGTGACGTCAACGAATCTTAATGAATCGTAAAACAATAAAAGGAAACTAAATAACCGATGAATGTAACATACGTGTTGAAAGTCTGCTTTTTCTCATATAGGAAGGCTCTTTCTGCTTGTATAAGAGATCAATAGTTTAGAAGGAACATCAATCATGGTATTTTCAAAGAGATACTTGCCAGGAAAAGATAAATTGTTTGGTTTTTGTCGATCAAAAACTTTTTGCTCTGATAAAACCAGTCAATCATTAAACGATGTTTCGGGAGATTTGATTTTTTTTCTTTTGTTCTTTCTTGAAATGAAGATTGTGTTCCAATCAGAAGACTTATTTTTTCCATTTTTAAAAAGTTTGGATACATAAAAACTGAAAATAGAAACGTTTGAGTGATACATCTGTTTCGTTAGGGCACCAAGCAATTTTTACACTAACATTTTAAAAAACTACAACAAACAGACAGACAGCCAGTTAGTTTTTTTTTCAAATGGGGGTATTTTAAGCCAAGCGCTATAATAAATTGCGCCTGGCGCGTGTTTTAAGCATTGAAATGATGGAGGATTAGCTCTTTGACACTTTCTTCTTATTTTACTTCTTGAAACAGTGGGGGCATATTTGCGAATAAACTGGTGCTTTTCAAACTTGTTTTAGGAATGTTGGCGCCTGTATTAAACGCGTTCTTGAACACGGAAGAAGAAACATGTTTCAGTGATGGAGACAATCGAGTATTTCTCTATCATTCTTTGGTAATTACTTTAAATTCCATAACTCAATTATTAACAAATATTACTGGAATTAGATAGGCGTCTTTATCGTGTTGATTCACAACATCCTACAAGATTGTACGGCAATGAGAAGTATATTGTTTGAGTTATCGTGTACACAGTCAAACAGGTAGCGTCACATACTCTACACAAATTCTTGGTGTCGAAAAAAATATTAAAATTCAACGATTAACCTTGAATGGTCAAAACAATTTTTACACAATTCATCGCTCATCTATATTTATATTTGCCTTTAAGACGTAGGAATGTTGGTCTAGGCGTTATTTGAGAATTCATACTATTCTTTGCTCACCTCGCCAGCGAAAAGCAGGACTTCAAAAATGCCAATTATAATTTTGAAAGGTCTCTAAATACATAAGGCACGAATTTTTGAGGGTCTCTGCAGTTTTCATTTGTGCTGCTTGTAAAAAAATTAAAAAAGCGATAATTTGTAATAATCTCTCCCAATGACCCCAATTACCCCAATGACTCCATTTACAAAAAGAAAGTTCGAATTCAGTCCTTCTTTTTTTGCACACCAGAATGAATATTTTCCCCGGGAGGTAATTTTCGTCTTCTGCTTCGAGGTAGTACCCAATGTTTACAACTTTTAAACAAACAATATTTTTTGTAGAACATTTACGTTTTTCACTGTCACTTTTGAACATTTGTGATGAGAAGGACCGTAACGACCAAATCGACGAAGGGTGGAAAGCACCTGGGTTTTGAAAGGTATTTTCCTTCAAGAGTATTTGCGCGAAGACTTTGCAGAAGTCTGTGTGTGTGTGTGTGGGGGGGGGGTGATCTCAATAGTACATTTAAAACCTTAGGGAATGATTGTTCTTTCGAAACTTTCTTATTCTTTTTCTGCTGATTTAATTCTTGGAGGAAGTAAAAGGTGTTTACATCTTTTAAACTAATAATATTCTTTTAATAAATCTGAGTTTTTCACTGCCACTTTTGAATATTTGTGATGATAAAATTACAATGAGAGAGAGCGTAACGACCAAACCGACGAACTGAGGGAGCGTTTAGCGACCCGACATTCTAGTAGCATATATTGGTTATGTTAAAACATATCATCCAGACTATACTTTGCTTCTAGAAAAAAATATACTTCAACATATTTCTATTTATAACGATTGTTTTAGACTTAATCGCGTGTGCCAATGCATTCCTATTTTCTTTTATTTGCAACTAGGCCACTTCTGCCATGGGTGACTTAATTTGTTTTCCAGGATATGTAGCCTTCGGGATTTTAAAACAATAAAGATTGGATGCCTCTAGAGGAAAGGCAAATTAGAAATGTCTAAAAGCCCGCGTCACGAAGGAAGATTTTGTCTTGGTGTTAATTACTTCTTATTAAGTTCCCAAGACTTAGTTAAGCGTGTTGAGTTAGTTCAGAGCAACAAACACGCGTAGACGTCAGGAATTGATTAGAAAATATGAAAATAGAAACTTCACGTCAAAGGGATAGTTTACACGATAATATGCGGACACTTTCTTTTTCTCTCAAAGTAACATATTTAAGATAGCATAGACTTTGTTAGTTTTAAAAAGACTAGCACATACTTTTTTATGACTCGTTTTCTTCTTTTGTTAAGCATTTTTTAAAACGACGACCCCTACAAATATTCAACGGCCTTTGGTATGATTCGACTTGACCAATGAAAACAATATTAAGTGTATATCCACGAAATAACAGTCTTTTTAAGGCAAAATATTCAAATTATGTGAACAAGATCATACGATGCTCATAAAAGGATCGAAGTTATCGTGTTTTCGCATATGACATTTATTTTACACAAAATGTGTAATACCAATCTGCTAATATGTAATAAACGACAGGGAATGACAGAAAGCAAGTATCCAAACCGAAAGATGCCCGTTTACAGCACAAGAAGAAAGATTCAAATAGTTTTTTGTTCAATATCATGGCAATTTCTCATTTGACATAATATACGGAAAAAAATCTAGTTGAATTATGGTTGCCAGAGATAAAAACGTAGAACAAACCCTGTCTTTAGATTCCTCAATAATCAAATGACACATCTTGTATACTTTACATATGTAAAGAGAGCATACTATCAAATCTATTCTAGTCGGTTTATCTTGAGTTTTTTTTAAAAGATAAAATCAGTAAAGAAAAGTATTTCTTATTATTAGAAAGGGGTAAATTTGCAAATTCCTCGATAATTCATTATGAAAATAGCTTTCCTTCAAATAAGTCAATGTTATCGTTATATACCATATTCAAATTCTTGGCACTTGGATTTTGACTTGAATCAGTCTTTTGGCGCCTTGACTAAGAAATGAAACTTTCTGGATTTTATACGTGTAATCTTTACTAAGTCTACACAAATGTTAACTGTGCAAATACGTAATAAGATGTTTTAGGCATAATGGAAATGTCATTAAAATTCGGGATTTGACCTTTAATCTATCGTTTAGATATGGCGGCTTAACATTTGGCGTGTATTTTTAGCCATCCTCTACAGAATAAGTGGTAAAAACGTGGAATTAATAAGTTATCTTGAGTTTATGTTATCTTGACTTTCATAAAATGAAATCACATGACAATTCAAGCAACGTTTCCAGGTGACTACCGTTGATAACCATGTTTCAGGAACAAAAATAAAGGCTAAATATGTTGAGAAAAAGTATTTATCAACCTTGGCTTTAGGCTACGACATACACCGGAAATTAACATCTGTACCCTGCAGGAAATTTCATCAACTATATATCCATCTTAGCGATCAATAATAGTTGCTAGATAGCATTTATTTTGTATGATAATGAGAACATTTTTTTGAGAATTTTACGTTTCACAGTATTGTAAGCAGTATTTTTAAGTTCATTTATTTTTTAGATTGACAGATCGCTTTACGTAATATACAACAGCAAAGTATGGGGAGCACATGCAACTCATACTTATATATACGAGTCATTATCAGGAATATATTCACATTTCAGTTTTACCGCAAATTGCATTGTTTGTCTTTTCTGTCCTCGTAGACATCAATTTATCCCGGCTTATAAGACCTGGATTTCAACTTTAATTAATCGACAGAGTACCAAAAATATTATCTGACAAACTGGGAAATCTGCAATTTGTGCCTATCATTTATATCGATTATACGCATACATGAGATCTGACTTATAATAATTGAATGTCACAATACAGGTATATACTGAAAAGAGAAACTCACTTGAGAAGATTTCCAAATATAAGACTGCTTCATTATGGTCAATTTTTATTGTAAAATTCGAGACAGTTAAGAATTGGTGTCAAGTAATTAATGAAGGCGTTCAGTTAAATATGAACAAATATTTTTGTGTTAATATCGATAACAAAATACACTGAATTTTGTGCTTACTTGCTTATGACACGATGTTCTCAAAAGTCTCTGGATGGATTTTGCTGTACTTAGAACACATGATAGTTACATACCAAAGGGGTCACTTGTTTAATGACATTTATGCTTTACTATTCTTAGGGGGAATTGGTCTTTGGATACATTCTTTTTTTTCTTCTTCCTCTTCCACTTGGCCTTCTACTGAACTCATACTTAGCGGATGTCGGATAGCACCGACGCGACGTAGTCGCTAGTTAGACAATAATTGCTAGATGCTATGTTAAAAATTCCACACATGTTCCTATATATGGCGTTCAGGATGATGTTATACGGGAAACGACTTATCTAGTTACTTTTGGCCGTTTATGTATGATAAACTGATAAGCAAAAACAAAAGTCAACAAAACACACAATTCTGCTTCATCTTCAGCTGTTTGTTCGTTGCTTTGCTATTCAGGGAGGTTAAATTGAAAGATATTTGTATTTTGAGTTATTTTTTGACTGTGTGTGGAAGCGGGAGGTAATAAATTGGAGTCAATATTCATCATCTGAATGGGAAAGGGGTTTTCTTATAATTAAGTTTAATACAAAAATATTGTAAAAGCAATCATATGTAGTAACCTTTTGTTTTTACATATTCTATTTGTTAAGAAAATCAAATCGACAACGGTGAATGACGAAAGAAAAGTGACCACGCATTTTAATATTTTTTCAATCAAGATCGCTTTGTATCAGAACAGAACGTACTAAAAAATACTAATAGCACGCGATAATCAGCAAATATGAACCTCTTTGAAAAGAAAAATGTATACTTCAAAAGTACATGTGTCCTTTAATATCCCTTGTCTCAACATGATAGTATTTAGAAGTGGTATCAAGCACTGCAACTGACGTTCCCCATTCATCTGTACAGATAATTGGTTCATCTATAACCATGACTAGCGTGGGAGGTTGAGCTAAAAATAAATCAATGACTTCGTTAAGCTCTCATGTCCATGTTTACACAGAGGTATCATACACTTGAGGAACTAACCACCAAGTAACATATATATATATATGTTGCAGACCGTTGCATGATTAAAACTCAATTGATTTTAAATGTTCATGAAATGACATTACATTCATGTAGGCTGACATAAAATATAACTGTACTTTTTTTTCGAAATTTCTAAAAAATATTTACATGATATAATGTGCCCTCATTTGGACTTATGGTGAAGTTTGAACGCATTTTGGAAAGAGCCATTGGCTGTAGCAGTTGTTTTTTAGTTTAAGACAAATTTATTATATTGCTTGAATATTGAAAAAAATATATGATACATTATACAGTAATGCTACTTTGATTAAGTCAAATGCAGCAAAAGAAGTTATTTGAATATTTTATTTTATCTTATTTCTTTTCCTGTTCTGACTTCAAGTTTGGTAGCCTTCTTTTGTATCTTCTGTGGTTTTTTAATAAACTAATATTATATTCTTAAAGTCCAGTTTTCGTAGTAATTTTCCTTTCGGACATATCAGCTTAAGGAAAGTCACTTTTAAAAAGCAACTTGGTTGGCTTTATTAACTTGCAAAAATTCTGACATAATTAAGATGTTAAACACATCCTTATTCCTCTGGACACTTTTTTTTAAATGCAACATATTATGCCGTAAAACCCCACGGCTTTGAGAATGAGAAGATATAAAAGGTTCACAATACTGTCAAGATATTTCGTATGTCAATCGAGTAATTTGTATCCTTTTTCTCATACTTTATTATATAAATTATTGAAATCATTATTCAGGTTTGGCTAGTGTCAATTACGCTGTTTAAAGGTCGCATATTTCTTGAAATGGATTTAATTTTACAATAATATCGGAGCTAAGTTGACTTAGAAATAATATTGTTTAACCCTTATACTTAAAATCAAGAAACCAACTCATATTTTGTCTCGCGTCTTCCTTTTTTCTAAAATAAACTAAATAGTCCACGCACTGACACGTGTACAAACATTGCTGTCTGTATTTTTAGATGACAAAATTACGTGCCACTCTATACTGTATCAAAAAGGAAGAAAGATGAAGAAATACAATTATATATCCTGTAAATCGGAAAATTGAGAATTCCATCCAAAGCATTGCAATAATGTTAACATATTTTAACGGATACATGCGGAAAAGATACAGGAATTGCATGCATTACACGAGGGAACTGATACAGTCGGGAAATTCTATCAAAAAGATCAGTATTTCAGGATTTAAAATGTGTACGCATCCATGATATGTCTTGAATAGTCCTCACAAATCCTATACCATTTCCTCAAAGACTTTTATAGACGTTAACTTTGTGTCTGACTGCAACAGACCAAAAAACTCGAAGAGGAGTAATTTTATAATAAGGCTTATGAGAAAAAACACATTTTTTTAGAATACAAAATAACATTATATGTTTACCGTAAATTGATAATCATATTATGTGCAATATTTTACTATATAATGTCTTTTTAAAAATATTTAAAACTGTTTGTATTTTTATGAAACTTTAGAATCCATTTTAAGTCTGATGTATTTTTAGAGGAATGTATTATGAAAATGTCCCGAAAGGGTCTTATCTTATCTTATCTTATCTTACCTTATCTTAATTTAAACTAGAAACATGAGTACTCACATAGCTTACAAACACGAACACAGATCATCCTGTTCATGACTCATCGTATATATTGATCAGTCTTCATTAAGTGACGCTATTATCGTTTGTCATATTTTGATATGCGTCTAGAGATATAATTGTCTCATGGTTTGAGAGCTTACATAATGAGATAATGTTGCCTCAATATAATTTGTCTTAAAAAAAACAGGGTGAATTGCTATTTTTTTAGTACTACTAGTAACAAACGTTTGCATGTCTTCAACTGGTTGATAATGTGAAAATTAAATGACGTCCACGAGATAATAAGCATAATCTACACAGAATATGCGATGTTAAGAAAATAGGATGTTAAATACGATGCAGAATCTTTTTAAAAAAGACCCACTTTCGTTTCTGTGTTTATTTTGTAAAGAAATCACAACTTGATCAGTTGCATATTGATTGCTCATTTTCGTAAATTGTTGCAAATTTTTAATTTGCAAATTTGTTTTTAATCTCAATTGCGTAGTACGCAAGTAATGGCAAGTTATATCAATTACTGTTAATTTTAATTTAACAACAACTTATGGGTGTCCAAGGTAAAAATATTTTCACAAAGATAAATAGCGTTTGAAACAATACATAAGTATACCACAATAAAGTAAAAGTAGGTTAAGCATGGTTTTGTTTTTTCTTAGTTAGACCAGTTTAACCGATATGTGTACAATTTCTCAATGATTATCTTTGATTTGCAAGCGCATGAATTTGTAACGTTTTACATTGAATATTTCAACTGATGAGGTCACATAAAGTCTTTTTTGTATATATTAGTAATAAGTGCGATATGAAAACTGACCTTATATCGCAATCTTTTTTAATTTAAATTAGAAATAAATAAAATAACCACCAGGCACCATTATAAATAAATGAAGTTTTTAAGGTGACAAATTCCAGAGTTTGGCTGTTAAGATAAGAATCATATGAATAAATATCAATTGAAAGAGCTAATTGTTCGCACCTTTCTTAAACTAGAAATTAGGTTAGCAAGTTCGGCTACGCTTAAAAGAACATAATGACCTCCCTTAATTAGTGTTTACGTTCAATTCTAAGATAATTATATTCCTTTCAACCTTAAATGATAATTGCCTTTTAGACGTTGGTCTAAGGGTTATTTGAGAATTTCACACTAGTAACTGACAAGCTCCTCAGCGAAAAGCACGACTTAAAAAAATGCCATTTTATTTTCAAATGTCACTTAATAGCTAAGCATGTGCCTTTTGGGGGTATCTGCAGTTTTCATTTGTGTTGTTTGTTAGAATAATTTTAACGCAATATTTGTATTAAATTATTTACTTAAAATTACTTGAAACCTCCAAAGCGACATGACCCCATTTAAAACGGATGTTTAATACAGTGTTACTTTTGATTCGTCTCCAGCAAGACGATCGATAGAGCGAATTTCCAGGCGCGTAGCCCCATGTGTCGCCTGATCACGTGTTTCGAGAGAGGGATACGTTGTTTTTTGGATACGTAATATTCTAATGATAACATTAAAATTAGAGAGAGAAACGACCAAAACGACAAATGTAGGGAGCGTAGTGACCCGAAATTCTAGTTATATAAAATTTGGATCACGCGATAGTCCAGCAACGTTTGTATCTGTATTATCAATCAGAACCAAAGAACAGTAGCTTAAAAAGGCTAGTAACAAATAATGGCAGGATTGACGTGTATATAATTATTATACACAAGCAACGAAATGGAGATAAATAGTAGTTAGGTAACCATGGTTTCAATAGGAAAATCTATTACTTTTAAGCCTCTGTTGTCCTATATTAAAGCGTGATCACGTATCTCAGCCATTTGGATTAACAAATAGGTTGGTATAGTACTGTACTGTGGGAATTGTATTAGAATAATCACGAAATCCTATATTGTTTGTGAGCGAATGTACACAACTAAAGGCATGCTATCACAGACAAAAACAGGACCTTAGAGGGAAAATATATATATTTTATATATAATATCCATTAATATACTTATAGGTTTGTTCGCTTCAAAGGTGGACTCGTAAAGGGTAAGCCTAATGTTTAAATTGGTATTTATATGTATATCTTTCTCTCTATCTCTCTATCTCTCCCTTTTCTCTCTCTTTCTTTATTTCTCTCTCTCTCTCTCTCTCTCTCTCTCTCTCTCTCTCTCTCTCTCTCTCTCTCTCTCTCTCTCTCTCT
>JAUUEB010469027.1:0-11741 GCA_032362205.1 Clione limacina | reverse complement strand
GATATACCAGAAGTCAATTTGACCATCTTAGGTAGATATATCATTAGTCAAATTAACCTATTAAGGTAATTAGATATACCAGAAGTCAATTTGACCATCTTAGGTAGATATATCATTAGTCAAATTAACCTATTAAGGTAATTAGATATGCCAGAAGTCAATTTGACCATCTTAGGTAGATATATCATTAGTCAAAGTAACCTATTAAGGTAATTAGATATGCCAGAAGTCAATTTGACCATCGTAGGTAGATATATCATTAGTCAAATTAACCTATTAAGGTAATTAGATATACCAGAAGTCAAGTTGACCACTTAAGTAAGGTTAAAATATCCTCAGTCAACTTGACCACTTTACGTAAGTAGATATACCATTAGTCAAATTAACCAATTAAGGTAATTAGATATACCAGAAGTCAATTGACCATCTTAGGTAGATATACCATCTGCAACTTGACAATTTAAGGTAGGTAGATATACCACGAGTCAATTTGGCTACCTTATGTATGTAGTTTTACAAAAAATATGATAAAATCTTTGATGGCGGTCTGTGTGAAAGGTCCTAGGTATTGTAGTTCTTTAATAATTTAATTTTGTATCATGTTTCAAAGGAATTAATATTCTATTATTATTCAGAAGTACCATGGAATGCTAGCTCATGGCTTCTGAGCCAACTGCTTTCGTCACAGCGCTACGTCATATCCCTGTCTGCCTGGAATGCTGAGGGCGAGGGACCCAAGACAAGCCGCACTATCACAACACCAAATCCTGGCAACTGTAAGTTCTATTGTTTAATTGTTGGAGTTTTTATTTGTTTAACGATCTGCCACGCCATGTAAATACTTTTACAGTTTTCTTTACAATGTAGACTTTCTTATTGTCTTACCCTTTCTTATACTTCAGTTAATGTCATGCATATATATACGGATACTGTAAGCTTGCAATAGTCAACACAAACTTTTAATGTTACCAAGAAAGTTAGCTTGAAGTTAGCACGTCATATTTACTTTTGTTTCAACTTAAACATGACCCTTTATTAAACAGGGACGTATACAGCAGTCATTATATCAAAAAGTCTGTCAATTAACCAAACTTAACTGAATCTAAAGTTTTGAGCGCAAACAGCACAGTAATGTTCCATTAAGAACATTATCAGATACTTTCAAAAGTACTGGAATGCATAATCAGTTAATCGTTAATGTTCTTTAAGCATATATTTCACATACAAGTTTTCCATCACCTTTGAGCAATGATGAGTAAACTGTGCTCGATGACATATGTAAACAGATGTCACAGGCTGCAGACGTTCGTGAAACAAGATCAAAACACCAGGTTTCACCTGCCTACATGTCATCCAAACAAACATTATGGCACACAATATTTGTGTATGCATATATACAAACATTGAGCTGATTTTATGACATAAATATGGAAATGTTTCATTAGTGTTTTTTTAGAACCGCCATGTATTGATAGGGTCGGGTATATTAACGCTATGAATTGCTATGGCATATGCATGCATGTGTAATTTATTACTTGTTGTTCGATTCTTGCGAATCCCTAAATCCCAAGCTTTCTGGTAAGTCATGTGTGATCAAAAATTGTGTAATATATTTGAAACATTTAAGGTAGAAATGATACTGGTGCCAATGTGATGAGATACATAGCGCGGATATTTATTATGGGGTTCATTATGCAATATTGCAATATATTTTAACAGTCGTTACTCTAAAACACATGCATATATTTGGCTCACTTCTCGTTTTGGCGACTGTCTGTAGCCATAGACAAAACAAGTAAACGCGCTTAAAGGAACCTGAAGATTAGATTCAGTTTTTTCTTTGTATGTTTTGTCAGACTCAATTTGGTAGGTTTGATAAACGCGCCATCTCAGTCCGAGATTTCATCCACATGCGGCATTAATCTTTCTTGTTACTCTTTTGTGATAAAGGAAAGAAAGGCAAATGACAAAAATAACAAAATATCAAGTTCCTAACCAGAGAAATTCAAGCACATCCATCAAAACGAAAGTATCGAGTTTCAAATTTTATGTTGCTACATAAAGATGACCCTATTCCTGGCGTTAACTTGTTTGAAAAGTGTGATGTATCAACACCGGCAGTTAACGTCATTACCCCAAGTTGTTATATAAAGTATAGGAGAACATGAACCGACAAAAACATTTGATATAAGAGATATGATTAAAACCATATGATGATTAGACGCTATTTACTCACCGCACCAGACTAAATAAGGGGCTCTGTGCTAACCTTTAACCGGGACCTACATAAAATAGGAGTTTATAGTTTTGTACGGGATTATAAAACAGTCTGTTCTCTTCTTATTTTGGTTATGCTTCATCTGCATGGAAAGATAGTAAATCGGGTTCACCAACAAGAGTGCATTTAGTACAGTAGTATTTGTGACGTCAGTTCTTGGCGCTCACATTTCCCTTTCATTAAAGATGATTTTATGACCTCAAATGAATTGAAATTTTGAAAATAAGTAAAAAATAGTCTAATTCTAGAGCATTTTGGATCGAAATGGAGGGGAGGGGGGGGGGGCATTCCCCCATGTTCCCCTGGCTACGCGCCTGGTTATCGCAACTCAATATTTCAAATCACACACTGTCTTTTTTTGACCCTCCTCCCTTATTTATCATATAAGATCTGGATCTGACTATTGATATTGATATTATGGCCGATATCATCAATTCACATCAGCGCGTATCTAGAGAGGGGAATCCCCCTACCCTCTGAGGGGAAAACTGAAAATAACACTCAGAAAAAAGCTATAAATTTGCACCATTTACACTGAATAAAAAATTAATCCCCCCCCCCCTCATAAAAATCCTAGATACAAGCCTAAAAATATAATTTATACATTTTAAACTAGTTAATGATAAAATGAAGGGTCGGGAAAAGGAGGCATCCACGTTGGCCACCGTCAAAGATGTCGTTTCACTGAGTGAGTTTCGAGTTTTGTTTTGAAGTTCGAAGAGCATATGGTTTTCAACACCGGATATGTCTTGTAACAGAAGGCAAGAGCTTGTCAGGTTCAACAAAAACTAATAAAGTCACTAGTGAAGAATATTATTGGAGAAAATAAACAGACATACGCCATGTTAACTATAGGAATAGAACATATTCTTGTCTTTCCCTTCTCACATAACGCTTCTAAAGATTTTTTTCAGCTCTGTTTGTGACTCTTAAGACTGACTGCGTCTTTTTTTAAAATTATTTCCCACAGTCTTTGAAATGGACACAGTGAACCTTTTTAGTTATTAACCGATTTTTTCAGCACTAAGAGTCCGATTCCTTTTGCGGTTAGAATGTTTGAGGTTTTATAGAATCATACAAAAATACTATGCGTAATGTAGAGGCGGCGGTGTTCATGGCCAACAGCCAAATAATTAATAATATATCTGCTTTAAGGGTGCTTGAAGACTTGAATAGAATCCTTAACGATATCACTTTCAGTCTAATCCATCCCGCACAAACATAAAATATGTGCAATGCGTTTGATATGTTTTATAGTTAAGGGACACAATATTAGTACCACAGAGATTCTTAGCTACTGTTTAGAATATAATATGCGAAATAAATGAATTCAGTGCAAAGCTATAAATCTTACTGAACCAATGTACAGTTGAGATAAATGCGAGATATACGAATAAAGAACACAAATAACAAATTATATTTATTTATAATCATTAACCATTTCCTTATTGGAAGGTTTCACAACTGAGTTTGTATTTCCCGGTTTGTTTCTTTACTTCAGATCTTTTACCGGGCTAATATTCTTTGAGGTTTAAAAGATACCACAATTAATTAATCCTTGCTTTGAGGGAAATGTGGTCGTCTATAATGTATATTTATAATACGAATATCATAACATATTTTGTACGTTATCACGTGTTTCCTGTTTTTGTTGCTATTATTTTGCTATCTCGTAACGGTTTCATTTAGAACTACAAAGAAGTGATCTTATGAAAACCCCTCAGGCAAATAAAGCTTTTATCATACCCAGATTTCAATCTAGATCACCTCTTCTATCTAATATCAAGTTACTTTGCGTGCGTGATTTCAAAGAGGTCAATATACGCTCATTGAAGGAGCATAACTTGTGCTCTATTTTTTCTATGTTTCGTTTTCTCACAACTACGTAATGTTTTATGTAACTAATAAGTTTATCTTCGAATAGAAGGTAGAATGAAATTAGATACTATTTGATGTAGATGGAATGATTAAGTATATTACATGTTATATAATCATAAATACAATATTATCAATATTGCAGACAGCAAATAAGCAGTTAAAAAACTGTAACCACCAGGAGATAAGTTGTCAACACTTGGAACTCCCAGTCTCGTTTCCAAATCTGCTAAGTGCGGATGATTTATGATAAGAAATTTAGATATAAACTGTTACTATGTTGTAGCGAAGGGGTTAATCAACGGGGACTGAAAAAAATAATTTCTAGAACTTGTTCTTAATTTTGATCTGGAAATAGAATTGTACAAAAAAGATATTTCTTATAAGACGTTGGATACACAAATCAATTGTTGTTTGAAGGTCTACAATTGCTTATAATGTAACAATTCTGGCATGCTTTACAATCTATCTTCTCCTTTCCAGTGTCTGCACATGAGACGCCATATTTGATTTTAGGAACCGGAAACAAGATTGTAAAGCGCAATATACTGGCCTTAAAAGAAATCTCAGACGTTGTTCATTCCACACCAGAACCTAAGATAAAGATAAGGGGTGAGTGTCCTTCATGTGTATCTGTGTTACTAATTTTGAACAGAATGAATCGATTTCGCCACAATTTATGCATTATTGCATCATGAGATCATTAGGAAGCATCCGTTATCCAATTGCTTTTGGCCTATTTTCATAATTTTATATTGCACATGTATACACATATTGCACCAGTCTATTCTATTTATTGACTTTTCCCACAGTCATCGTAAGATGTTTTTAAAGGAAACTAATGATCATTTAGAAGCTTGTATGTATTTCAGAACTAAAGAAGATACCGAGAACAAAAGGTCTGGACCTGTCAATTAGTTTTGTCATATGGAGAGGAGTACGTATGGGAGGGGGTGAGGGTGGGGGTGGTGGCCGAGATGATGTTGTTAGTAGAATTCATGGCGATGAAGAGGAACAGTTAATGTGTGACAAATTTAAGGATCTTGATAAGCACAATGGTGGGATGTAAATGATTGATGATTTGAGACAAACAAACAAGACCTCTATTTCAGTCTTAACGATGCCTATGATAGAAACATGCCATCAACGGTTGTACAGGGAGCACAGTGCTATATTTAGCATTGGTTTAAGATGTATAATAATGCCTCAACCTGATACGTGCATCATCATATATTTTACACTGATCTTTTGCACTTTTTTTATAAGTTTACTCGCTCTCCTATTTCTCACTGTCATAGAAAGCTGTATTTTTGAGCATGATAATACAAAATATAGATCCAATACACGAGAATGTATCTTCACATTTATATTGAACAATCCGGATTGTTTGTGTGTGTGTGTGTGTTACATTTTGTTTGTTTATCTGGTACATCATACGTTCTGTTTTTATCATCTTGTAACACACTGGCATTTTTCAAATTATAAAGATAGTGGCATTCTACAACAGTTGTATTCTCTGCAAGATAGCTTATTTGGCAGCATGTGACCTAACTACTATGTGTCATCGGGGTTTAGCTATGCTGCTGCTGTATTTGTTCTCTTTTATTTTGTCAGTTCTTTTGAATTAGATCTTAAAGATTTCTTCTTTTGATCTCATGTGCATATTTTCTTCTTCACAATGTTATATTATTCAATCAGTTTCTAAAAATGTGGCCGTGAATAGATAAACTGTTATATTATATTGCGTCATGTATTTCTCATTCACAATAAGATACATCTTTTATGACAAATATCCCTGCTTATGATCGCGTGATTCTGCTATGTGCACGCAATAAAGTTCATGCAAGCCCCTTGATATCATCACTTGCATTTTCGAACTCATCTAGAACATTCGATGCAATCTCCCATAATACACCAATCAATCAATACATTGATTTGCATGGAACTTATTGTTGCAGGGGGGAACACGTGACGCATTTTCATATGTCTTAGTGAAAGGAATTGAAGATAAATTTCCGTTGCTGCAATTCTGCAGCATCATTTCCATGCCTACATCAAAACCATCAATGCTACCTCCCCTTTAATAATGTCTTTGATTTCTCCTACTCTCTCTCTCTATCTACAACTCATAACGCTCAGGAGGAAAGGTATATGAGCTTGTAAGGGGGAGAATTGTGAAAGGTATAGTACATCAACAGGTGTTCCCACTGCATTTTGATGTTGTCTTCCATGTTTTGACTTTCATTTTGACCGAGTCTGACAAATAAATGCCAAACCCTTATGTTTCAGGACAACACACACATCATGACGAGATTTATGTAGATTTGTTCCACTCTTACACACTAATGAAGATGTTATGTTTTTGATTTGGTTCATAACTGTTCCATTTTGTTCTGTTCCGTTTTATTTTGTTTTTTTAAATGTTGGATTTGATTTAAATGAAATTATTATTTTCCTATAACTGTTTTTTGGTCGTTGTCATGTTTTTGTATTCAATGATATATCGAATAATATGTTTTTTCATTGTGCCTACAAATAATCAGTTGATTAATATTGTATTTATCCAATAAACATTGTGTGAATTAAGTTTCATATATACATACTTAAGTCGATATGTACATGTTTTAATGGAAATCAATATTTCACCCAGCCAACCCATTCCGTTCCAACTAAAGAAATACAATTTAAAAAGTCAATTAGGTATTTACGTAAACATGAATTGGATGAATACAACAAAACATGAAGCCATATCAGAGGGGGGAAGGGGGTATTTTACAATATGAAAGCTAATTGTTTGATTTTAATTGGATCAGAAGGAGAACAGTAAATCAGCCCTCATAACCCGCTACCCTCGTTCCATCCCCGATGAATTAGCTTGTTGCGAGAACTTGATTGGATAATTACAGAAACATGATGGGCTTTAGAAAGATATTTAGCAAATACTCTTAATTTAAGAGATATCATTTCAGATACCTTATTAAAAAATGCATCTCGATAACATAAAAAAGAACTAAACTATACTAAATTTTGGGAGTATTTCTCGAATCAGATCAGATAATTTAACATAACAAATCCGTTCTTGACCTATTAAAATAAATGTCAACAAATGTTTGTTTATGCCCTCACTGTTTTATTGAATTGATGTTTTATGTGTTTTTTGTATCATAACTGATGTTACTCTGACACAAAGCATGATTGGTGTCTTTTGTTTGAAGTTCTTTTATTGTCTATTGTATTGATGAACAGAGGGATAATGTATAGGTATCACATGTGGCCTATCATAATTATTCAAAGTATTCGGCCTGAGGTTAGAATGTTTGAGTCGAAATAAATGCTAGTAATTTGTATAGACAGTTTTTTAGCGATCGTTTACTTTTTTCGATATTAGTAAGTACTCCAATGTTCATACAGTTGATATTTTAACTATCGTTGTGATAAATGTTATGTTCGATGTACATAGATTGATATTCGCTAAACCCAAACTTTTGCCCGCGCTAACGGTTTCACGTTTAAGCCCTTCTTCAATGTTCAAAGTTATACTGTCTTTTGTTAAAGTAATGCAACAAAATGGAGCTTTATTATCGATTGCTAGTTAATTGACAGAAAATTTTGTAATACAAACATACTTCTTAGGATTTCTTTTACAAATATAAATGAACAACAGAAACAATTAAACACGAACATAAATAACAACAAAATCCAATAACAAAACTTATCAATATTAAATATCATCAGAAGATGAGGCAAGAGAAAAATGTTTGTCTGTCTTATGAAAGAATATAAAGTTGAGAAAAAAAACAAGTCATAATCTTGATATAATTATCAATAAAAAAAAAGAAATAAAAAGTAAAGCAAACTGTCATGGCAAGGAAGGAAATAAGTGTCTGTGTAAAGTGTCAAATTGAAGTATAATGGCTAAAATAAGAATGAAGCCATAATGGTATATTGGGCTGTTTGAAGGTGGTACAGTACAAAGGAATTATAAATGCTCACTTAGGTGAGAGAGGTTGTCACGCAAAGGAGAAGATCGTCAAGGGTTTTTCCATCTGGCAATTTAGAAAATGCTTTTAAGATAAATAGTTATTATTTTGAGCCCGGTTTTGTTTTTCACTTTGATCAATTTGCTACCATTCCATTAAAACACTTGTGAAGTTGTTATTTATCGTGATCACAAATTGTGTTGCCATTTAGTAAGAAATATTGTATCAATATCTGATGCTACATTAACAGACAAAATAATGAGAGAAGATTGAAACAGGATGTTTGTGTTGTATACCGGTACATGCTTTTAAGTGGCATTTTTGTGATGATGTTTATAATCTTAACGAAATTCATAGCGAAGGAACATTGCATAGATTATAACCACATGTCGTGTTTACATAAGTTAAATTAACGGAAAGCTTCATTAGCAAAACTGATCAGATGTAATGATTCTAGAATTTATCAGATTTGATAGAAAATGTTCTCACGAAAAAAGCAGGATAATCAAGCTTTTGGTATAATGTCGTAAATGATAATAGAAATTATATAGAGCGGCAAAAGCATCTTAAGAATCTCAAAGAATCCAATAAAAATGTGTAAGTATACAACCGGTAGGTGAAACCCGGTAGATATATTTTTTACAGGGTTGCAACAATAGTATCCACAGATAAAGGTATAATGTCTGAATGTTAATAAGAAATAAATTGTCGTTGGAGAAAATTAATGTTTTTCAAGGAGTATGGGCGTCTGAAATGAATGTTTTATTATGTATTTTATCAAGACAGCTACTTGCATTTTTTTAAACAAACTTGCCATTTATTGATTATGTTATTTAATTTTTATTCTCATAAACATATGCCAATTTGACGCTAAACATTCCCTTTATATCGTTTGAAAATAGATATCATAATGTTATATCTATCTCTTTTTTTGAATTAAAGTACCAGCAAAAAACCTATAATAAACTAGACAATTTTCACTCTCAACTCAGATCTAGCACTCCATGTTCGACATCGCCTTATTCTAGCTGCTGATAGTTCTGGAAAGGTTACAGTTATTTCCATGGACGATGACGAGAATGTTCAGCAAAACAAATACCCAAGTATCATGGAACCTACAGCCATTTCAGTCGACTGGCTCGCTGATCGTGTCTACGTAGCTTCAAGAGATCGGGTAAGTTTTTTTTTTCTTTTTAGTTAAGCGGCATTAATTGTCAAATAAGATAAAATCAGAGTTTATTCTCAGATTGTTTCAAGCGATAAATATATCTTTTAAGCTTCGCACTTGTGAATTTTATAGTGTAATAATGCAATGCATTTTGTTTACCAGAAGAGATTTACTAAGTGCATTTTTTCTTTAACTTGAAACCCTCGAAAACTATTTTGCTTAAATTAGTGTATTTTATACTGCTGAAACTCTATCCACGTTCGGTTTCATTTCCGTAAAAGAAACACAACTTTTCTTTTAACAACAACATATGATGATTGTAGATATGATTATGATAGTCTAGTAATGTCAGCCGAGAGTAAAGCAGTGTTCATCCAATTATCGCTAAATAAAATCAAGTGGATTAAAAGTTAATACAGTGAACAAGCCCAGATGAAGCAGAGGATGAAGTTGCAATAAATGAATACGATCTGCACCATTAATTATAACAACAATAACAAGTAGAAAAGTAAAAGTTAGAACAAGCTAGACTACTAGACTAGAAGAGACCATCATTGATATTCTCATTCGGTTACAACTAACATGTCAATGAGAATTTTGTTAGACAAATTATATAACTAACAAGAAACCATAGCATGTTGAGAAAGCTATACTTAAAAGAATAAATGAGAAGAGAAATAAACTGGAAGATTTTGATATATAGGTACTTCAAATATAAATTCTTATAAATTTTAGCTATGCCTGATTTAATGTTTCGTTTCACCAATAACTATAATTTGTATCTCTAAATAGACAAAATTTCTACTTTATTCAACAGATCTACAGCTGCCCCCTGGAGAGAGATTTGTGTGTTGTGGTTGTGGATGGCCTTACAACGCCAGTGTCAGATATCAATGTTGACCCTATCAATGGGTGAGATTTACTGGCATTATATTTGACCATTTTATTTGACTTGTTAGATATCTGAAATAAATAAATCTTGCATTGGAACATGTTAATAATAGAAATGAGATGTAAAAAGGAAACAAACAAATAAAATGTGGTTTCAGAACCCCCCACATATGAAATAGCGGTCATCATTTTTTTCCCCCTTAGAATTAATGTAATATTATTAGTACTAATTTCTATTATTATTATTGCTTTTATTTCTCCAGATTTCTCTACTATGTCATCCAAGGAAAGGGCCATGGATTGTATCGTCTTGACCTTGGGCATATAACAATGACATTGATGTCCACTTCAAGCTTCATCACTTCTGATTCTTCAAAGAAGAACAGAATGCAGGCAGACTTGATAATAAGGATGAGTGACCTAAGAACTCATGTCATTGACTTTGACAGTGTTCATCTGTACTTGGTCAACAGTTCTGCAAGAGCCATGCAAGCTGCTTTCCTTGATGGATCCAATATAAGGCCTTTCCATGAGGACACAGTCAACTCAGCCTTTGGGGATGTCACAAGCATTGTTTTCTATAATCAGGTATAGGCCTTTATCAGGTTTTCTTTACAGGAAATACTTACAAAAAAAAAGACAGGTGTTCCTGAAGTCATTTCAATCTTGCCATACCATTCAATTGAAATAAGCTTTAAATTCAGAGCATTGCTGCGCTCAACCAATCATGGAATAGATTTTTCTCATTAACTATTTACATGCATTTCACATGTACATTTATTAAGAAGCATTCCATCAAGACTATTCACTATCACTTATGTAAGTAGTAATAGAGTAAGCAGACATGTGTGAATATGAAAAGATTATTTATCTTCATTATTATGAATCAAGATATTTCCTTTGCAGACATTCATCTGGACAAATCGTAGTAAGATGTATAGGGAGGAGTATGCATCAGACTTTGAGAAATATACACACAATGATCTGCTTTTCTTTGATCCACCATACACTGGTCTTAATGTGGATCACCCTAGTGCTCAGCCAACTCCAAGTAAGAATGAAACCTTATAATACTGAAGCACACAGTTATTTAGTTATTTAATCCTGATAAAATAATAAGTTGATGTTCACATTTTGCTTTCTACAACTGCTACATCTTTAAAAAAATTATAAATAAAAATCAGATTTTTAATATTTCTGCTTTCCTGTCTTCAATCATTTAAGACGTTATCATATTCTGTCTTTGATCTGTTGCCAAATAATCCAAACTTTCAAGAAATTTTTGTCTTTGCCAACCTTTTCTTATCTTTTTTTCAAACTTTCCAATTATGAATACACAAATTGTCTAAGGGTTCACTTTTCAACCTGGAAAGAGATTAACTTTTTAGAAAATAATCACAACATACTTATCTTGCATGACAGATGTTTCATAACTTATCTACATAATATAATTCAAAATCCCGTTGTGTGTTTGTTTGTTTGTGGCTGGCTGGCTGGCTGTATTTGTATGCATGTGGATTACAGCCACAGTTTTGACTCAATCGATCTG
>JAUUEB010468946.1:0-11741 GCA_032362205.1 Clione limacina | reverse complement strand
TGAAATGTAAACAACATTGAAAGGTTTGATATACAGGTTGGTTACAAACTATGTGGTCGGTTGTACTCATTACTAGGAGTACAGTGTTTCTAGTTCAGTAATAAAAAATGCATGAACCTGATATGCTGAGTTTCAGAAATATTTACTTTGTTTAATGGTGACTTAGTACTACAGTCAAGCCGAATTTTTGCTTAAACTAAACGAAAACCTGACTCCAGTTACTTCACTGCTTTTATCTTTTCAAAGAAACGCCCCAACTGGCAGAAAACAGCAAGCCCGTTTAAATGAAACAAATTTTGACATAATATCTAATTAATGCAATAATTTGGGGTATTGGAAGAAAAATTATCACAAAAAGCACCAACATTTACCTAAGAGACTAACCCAAATGCGTAAGACTTGGACTGCGTACATTGCTGTTTGTTGACAAACATAGATTTGTTTAAACGGAACAAATTTGTAATCTCAAAATTTCGGTTTAACCAAGTTGACTGTAAATTTGCATTGACTTAATCTTTCCATTACCAGGCAGATTATAGCTCACACTTCCCTCCTCCCAGCAATTAAACAGAATTCCAAAACCTCGCTGATGTCAACACATATATAAATAATTTGAAAAAGATGACTGAAAAATGTCCTGTTGTGGTCATAGTCAGGAGGATTATATGACTTTTATATAAGGGGTGGTGGAAAAGTTGTCTATACTTCTAAAATGACGATTCCCGCAGAACAAAGAAGGAAAAAATGACCCTTAAAGAGCTCTCAAAAATGTCCAACCAACCAATTTTTGCACGCCCTGCGGAAATAGTCATTTTAAATGTACAGTCGAACCTTGATATAACGTAACTCGATTTAACATAGCACAAGTTTTTTTCCCTCTTTGTCTCTAGTAGTTTTACCTTAATATAACGTAGTTTTTATAACGTAGATTTTGGTACAACGTAGTTTTTTTTTGTACGATATCGTATAATCCTCTAAAATTCACCTTGATTTAACGTAGGTCTAAAACAAACTCATGAAAAGCATTAAACAAGTCGAATCAATCTTATTAAAGGAATATTTATTGATTTACTATGTTTGTTTTTTCATTGTATACATGTATTATAAAGGTGCTTAATAGGGTAACATACCACTTTCTCTATGTAAAATTATATCGTGATATAGTTTGGATACATTCATATGTTTATTCATATAGAAACCTCGATTTAAAGTAGATTTTGATATAAAGTAGATTTTTACTCATCACGGAAATCTACGTTATATCGAGGTTCGACTGTAGGTGAAATTTAGTAAATCTGAAAATAGAAACTCTTTTAAAATCTTTTGGAAAAGTGTTTGTCTTAATAAATATTGCATTTTTTTGGCCTGCAAATGCAGCCTTAGTAACTCAATGGTTGAGGCATACACATTGGGAGTAAAAGTAGGGTGTTGAATCCTGGCCAGGTCATACCTAAGACTTTTTTAGAATATGTAATTTGTAGCAATGGTCTCTTCTGGGGCCTGACATCAAAAGATGCATGCTAAGACTGGTCGGCCTGGAAGGATGTAAGACTTGTGCTACACCTTACATCAATTGAGGTAGTACATAAAAATGTCTCGGTAGGACCATCACCGATTTAACCTCTTGTGTGTTAATGGGGACGAAAAAAATTTACAAGATTCAATATACAAAAGTTATGAAAAAACAATTTTAAGTATTTAAGTCATGTTTCAAACTGAAGTAAAATAGGCTTATTAAAAGTTAAAAGATTTGACATTCTGTTGCTTTTGTGACAATGCACTGAAAATTATCTGTATGTTTTTCAGTTTATTTTCTTAAAAAGTCTCAAGTGAACAAAAACAAACTTACATAACATTCCTTGTTGTGTTATCTTTCTCCTTAGTGTCATCAGTGGGTATAAGCGTACTACCTCAGTTACCATTACCAGCTATGCCCCCTATTCACTCACATAAGCAACATGAGGAGAACAACCTTCCCCTGACTGATGGTGTCAAACAAATACCATGGAACAATCGAGGAAGGAAAAAGGTGAAAAGGCGTAGACAGGATGAAAAGAACAAACATGGCGCCTCATCTCCCAGCGGTCAGTCTCGTAGCAATATGAAGGTGGCAGGATCCACAGAGTGGCAGTATGCTGACAGTATGATCATCACAGATACTTTAGAGCTGCGTTTACTGGATGATTACATCTCACAAAAGGTTGATTTTTTTTTACTTTTCTTTTGTCCTTATTTTTTTATATGTAGAAATAAACTCACCATGTAGCCTTGCACTGTTTTGTTGATGCTGACTCTTCAGACTCTAATGAATAGCAGAACTTGGTTTTGTATTCCCAGGAGAATTGGCATGGTTTAGATCGCATGTCAGGCCTTGGCAGGTATTCAGTAGGGTCACCTTACACATGTACATACATTTGACAATCTTTTTGGTAATCTGGCATGATTTGGCATGATTATTTTGATAAAGGGTATTGAATTAGACTGACGAAACCATATTTGAATTGTAACATTGACATTGGTGCAATTTTGAAGTAATGTCGTTGTCACAAAATGTATATTCATAAAGCTGTGTATTATTGGCGGCATGCCTATTAGCAGTGTGCACTTTTCATCTTTTAGATCTTGTATCTTAATATTCCTCATTCTGTGTCGATATAATAGGAATGGGCGAAAGAGGATGATCGATAACTTAAACAAACTTCCTCGCATTCTGGCTGTAAACTGTAATGTATAATGAGGGTTTTAAAGTGCATTTAACTAAAATGTTAAGTTCTATGTTAACCTGAAGTGTTAGAGAAGTTTCGTTGTATAGCAGGAGAAATGAGGGTTGACTGTATTCTCTCCTCTATGTTGTAATGTCTTGTCAATATTAAGTGATTCATTCTTTATTTTCTTACTTTGCAGCAATATGAACTTTATGGTGATCAAACTGGGAACAGGCGTGACACCATTTTTGATAAGGTTTTTAGAGGTGCCTTAGAGAAGTTCAGGAAAGATCTCAAAACTATGATTGGCATTGAGGGAACTGTAAGTATACTTTCAAGAAATGATAGTGTTTTATTTTTTATTAAAGATGTGCAAACAAACACCATGCATGACCAACAAGGTATTCAAGTCGAAACCAAATTTTGATAAAATAACCATAAGAATTTGATACAAAAAAGATGTACAGAAGCACTGCCTATCTAGACAAGAATAGCTGTGGGAGAAAAAATTCAGAAATCTTGCTCAACCCTAGGGGAAAAATCTTTTAATGTCGTTTGAAAAACAATTTTACTTGATTCTTTGATTTCTGTACTTGATCATGATGTTTCTAAGAACACATTTTTTAATGTTTTAAGTTTCTAACATTTTTTTATATTTCTTTTTTCAAATTTCCGTTTACTTAATTTATTACCTTCAATATTTCACATATGGATTTCTTGATAGGCATATTCACACACTCTAACACACTACCAACATTTTAAATATTGCCATGAATTAATTTTTTAGGACTTAACTCAAAGTATTTTCTCATATTTTTTTTTACAATTTTGTTTATGTATAACAGAAAGAGGCACCAAAAGTTCGCTACAGGGACCTTTTCCAGCAGTTCAGACAGGTGCTAGATGCAGAAACATACAAAGTATCAGAACAATACAAAGTAGCAATGGAACCACCATTAGTTTTATTAGTCAATTCATTCCGAGGGTTCTTAGATGAGTTTCGCAAACAGCAAGAACAGAGAGTAATAGAGAATGAGAAAAATGATCGCAGACTGGAAAGGAAAAATATAAAGAGAGAAAAGGAGAAGGAAAAAGAGAAAGAGAAGCAGAAGAAAAACCAAGACATCATTGTGAGTTTGTGTTTGTTCTTTTTCAATCTTTTTAAAACTTATTGAATGTCTGATAAAGCTAAGGAAAGGAAAATGTTGATAGACAGAAAATATCAAACCTATAAAGACTTTACCATTAAGCCAAAGGTGGTTAACAAAGGTTTTAAAGTATTTCAAACTGTTTTTTTAAATTATTTATGAATATTCTGTATTGTTTAAAATCTTTCAATTTATGCACCTTAATATTTATTTTAATTGTCTTATTTATAATCATGAATAGAACCAAGGAGATATCATTTAGGAGCCACACATGCTAATTCTGCAAAATGCTGCAGTGTCAGAACTGACACCTTTTGTTTTTTATGAACTATGCAGAAGTAGAATTGTAAAGTGAATTTGTTTTTCTCAAATAAATTTAATGAAGATGATCTATCATAAATAACAACGAGCGTGGCTTCATGATATCCCATTATTGCAGGGGTCCTGTATTCTATTCAGTCAAATGTTAAGAACTGTTCCCTCCTTCCCCCTCTCTCTCTCTCTCTTCCATAGATTTAAGTTGTTCCCAAGCACTTTTATATCTTCAAAAAGGGAAATAATTTGAGCTTAAGACAACAATTAGAAATATAAGAAATATAAGAACTGAATATACAAAAGGATGACTTGTGTACATTATAACTCTCCTTTAAAAAGTAAACAAGCATCATCATCATCATATCCATAGTTTTGTAATACCGGCCGGAATTAATCCTCTACAGAGGGTAGAGCCAGCTTGATATGTCTCCAACAGGCCTACCTGAGGGGCGTAAAGTAAAGGCAAAGGAAAGTGTGCACAGAACTGCCGACTACTATCTTTAGTAGAAGGATTCGGTCTGGGACTCGCCGCACTTCGAACACGTCATCCACACACTTCTTGGCTAGCAGAATGCCAACTCCACCTGTAGCACTTATATCTGGAGTTCTTGCCTGTAATAAAAAAAGGGGTTATTTCCCTCATACCTTGTCTCTTGGAGACAGCATAAGTCCACCCCATGTCTGGACACACAACCACCTCACCCACTCTTCCCTTCATGGTGCCCACATTAAGTGTAGACACCCTAAGTTTCTGTCAACGCTTGCTTGATTTGCTGCAATAGCCGGATCTGGCCAACCCACGTCTGAGGTCAGCCCTACCCGAGATGTTACCAGCTGCCATTTGGCTGTCAGCACCGCCTGTACGTATTTTGTTATTGAGACTTGTCATGTTTGGTTTTGTAGCAGGGTTTTGACAGGCCGGATATGCTAACATCTGGCACCCAACTTGGGATTTGCAGCCTAGGCTACCGGCAACCAAAGATGCCACTCTGGCTTGATGTGTGGCCCCTAGAGCATAGGGGGGTCCATTTCGGGGATCCGGCCCGATTGATCGCTTATTGGGGATTGTACCTATGGAGGCAATGCAGGCTGTACTGTCTATCTATATTGCCAAAACAGTAGCAAGCGTAGTGCCTGGCCTGACAAAGTAAATTTATAATTATTGAACTGTTTATTCCATGCAGGAGTACAATGGACACAAATACATTCTGACAACATTCAGTATCACCACGTTTTGTGAAGTGTGCACATCATTGATATGGATCCTAGAGAAGAGTTATATATGTCAAGGTAAGGAGAAATTAACAAATCATAAAAGTTGTTATTATGATAAAGAAACTTTTTGATCTTTTATTAAATACAATACTGAGTGAACATTTATTATTGACTCATTACAAATCTGAAAAGCACAAAAACTAAATGTGATATCAACAAGCACTTTTTTACAAATTGAGCATTTACATAAGGTTTTTGGCCAGCAAATGATGTTCAAGTTATACCGTTTTAATGGCAAGTACCAATTCAATAAGTCCTTATTCTGGTTTTCAAGTTGTCTAAGGTCATAGCTACTCCATTTTAACAAACCTACTTAACACTCCTGATGAAGACTATCTTTTGATTGACCTGACATTAGTATTAGAGTTTGAATGCTGTTAAATGTTCAATGACACTATGTTGAACACAAATAAGTGGCAATACTATGATATGACTACGGTCACATTGAACATTATCTAGTTAACATGCTCATAATGAAAATCAAAATTTTTAAGATGCATGCTGGTTATGGAACACATGTTCTCAATAGAAAGTAACTGGATCATTTTGCTATATTAAATTGTGATTTAGTTAAGAAACATAATATGCACATTTGTATACCTCCTCCAGCTTGTAAATTGGCCTGTCATAGAAAATGTTATTGTAAACACAGTGCCCCATGTAAAGGACTAGTGGACAAGGTAAGTCATATTTTGAATGGAGAGGTGTATAGCTACTTATGGGATTTTAGCTTATAGAAAGTTGTGGACACTTTTGTGAATTTTCTTTCAAATTTTATTTTTGCTTGTAAGATTCACTACATTTACCAAGATTGAAAATTAGAAATAACTTCCTCTGCCCAAATCCTAATTTCAATATTTGAAACCTCCCACAAAAAAACAGATGAATAAAAAGACTGCCATATATAAATAAAGCAAAAAATTGTGAATAGGCCAAATGTTCCTAAAAAACAATAGTCAGAGAATCAGTATACACTAAAACTTTCACTCACTAGCTGTGATGTTTGGAATCTTAAAATGTTGAAGAATTTTTTTAAGAATATATATTACAAACTAACAAACAAAAATATTTCTAAGGAAAATTGATGAATAAACCAAATATTTATGCATATTTAATTTAATGTATTAAAGAGCTAAATTTGTATGTTTATGTGTAAGCGACACCCTATCATGCATGACATAATTGATTCTCACCATTTGTCACCTTGTTTTCACAGAGCCACCCTAGCAGCAAAGTATTTGGTTCAAATTTGGATTCACAAGTGAATGATACCCAAAGGATTCCAGTTGTATGTGAACGTTTAATGACAGTTATAGAAGGAACCGGTCTATATGTGGAAGGTGTCTATCGCAAGTCAGGGGCAGCCCCAAAAAATAAGGAGCTTAAAGCTGCTTTAGAAGATGGTAAGTTCCGCTTGTTTGATTATCAAGAAAAATGGCAATTTAAAAACTGTTTAAGCACTTACAGTAAAGTTTAGGAACAGTTAGAGTCATAGGAACAAACAATTAACCGGTTATACAATGGAAAATTGTTAGGGTGATAGTCGCATTTGTCTGTTGCTTCCATAGTCATATTTTGTTCTTAAAGTTGTACTCTTTTAGCCAAACTCTCTTGAAGAAGAAATTGAAAACACTCTCATCCCTACCAGAGCAATGGTCACCTGCATGACTCAGATAATCTAGGTGAATGCCTTACTTAACAATGAATACTATGTCTGCAGGAAACACCATGTGACAGAAGTAGGTCAAGTGTGGTGCACCTCCCAGGAATAGAATGAGGTTCAAATTTTAAGTTAAGGACTGATGTCCAATCTGCCACTCCCACATTGCCATGTTATTAGAGGACAAGCAATGCATTTTTTTTTTCAATTTTACCATTTGTCTTTTTACTTTGCACATAAAAAGTATTATTCTCTGTTGTTTACTAAAGACTGTTATGTTGTCTATGACAGATGTAGAAAATGTCAACTTAGAGGACTTCCATACCCATGTCCAAGCATCAGTTCTCAAGACTTATCTGCGTATGTTACCAGAACCTCTGCTCACTTATGATCTCTATGATGAGTTTCTCAGGACAACAGGTGAGATATTTACTGGCTTGGTCTTTACAAGAGTAGTCAACTAACTACAACATCTGCTTGACTTTTTAACATTTAAGTTTAATAAACAGTAAGCATTAATTAACTTTGTTTTCATGAAAATGTGTGTCATAAACAAATGTGTTATTTGTTATCATTGGAAAGGGTATTGAAATGCCTGTGTTGTGCTGCCTATTGTGTTTATCGTTGTCTTTTTTAAAAGAAAAAATTACGTTTATAAGTCAAGAATTTGAAAACACAATTTTATAGAAATGGTAGTTCTTCATAACAAGATTAAGTGTACAGGAGAAATATAATCACATCAAATTTGAAAAATAGTTGAAAGTAAAAAGAAAAACCTAAAAAAGTTTTCAGTTGATATTGTTTATGCATTTTTGTTCAACATTGTTTTTTCCCAGAAATAAAAGATGAAAGAGAGTGCATTAGGTCTTTGTTTGATGTGATCAAGAAACTTCCCCGTGCAAACTTTGACTTGTTTGAAAGACTTGTGTTTCACTTAGCACGGTGAGTCATTTCTGAATATTGTCTTCTATCGTCTTTATACATTGTTATCAACAGTCATGAAGCAGTTATGAATATTTGTAAAGATTCTTCCTGATCATATTATAATGGAGCTAATATTTAGTATGGTTTTAATATTGGATATCAGTGATAGTAATGGGGTAATATTATAAAACAACTGAATTGTTTCCTATCCCCAGTGTGGCAATGCATTCTTATAGCAACAAGATGTCTGCAAATGCCTTATCAGTTGTGTTTGCCCCTGTTGTACTTGGTACCAACAAACACATCCAGGCACAGGACACACTGGCTTTAATGCCTCTGCAGATGAAGTGAGTAACATATTATTTACTGTGTAGTCTTCATAATTGGTCCTTATATGCTATTTATTTATCGCTGTAGAAATTATGTAATCCTTCAACTACAGTAGTCTCTGTTTAAAGTTTTAGTTTCATATAATATATGGAACAGAATTTTCTAAAATTGGTCTCTATAAATGATTCTTGTGTGTTTTGTATGCTGCATAGCATGAAGTTAAATGAAACCTTTATCATTATGAAATTCATAAGAAATAAGTAATATCATTATATTATCATTTCAAAACTAAATAATCATTTTTATATAAACTATATTCAAAAGAAGAGCTACATTTTCTATGCAGTAATTGGTACAACTCTCTTTACTCAACAGATGTTTAGAATATGTCCTCAAAGAAGAAATACGGACTATAAACGCCAAGCTTGAGGATATCCACACCCTGGAAAGTGCTGAGAAAACAACTGGCGAGAGACTAAATGCTGTGCGAGCCAGTCTGCGAACAGCACGGGTATGTCTTTTAGATCTCATTGGTACTGTCAAATATAGACCTATGATGAAATGAATTAAAAGATTTAAAAGGGTTATTGGTATTAAAATATTAATTTATGTTAGAACCAGTAAACACTTTACAGCTGTACTCAAAGCGTGGTCAATCTGAAAATCAATCTTGAAAATTACATTAATATTAATTTGTTTTAATGGAAATAATAGTTGTCTATGGATCAAATACATGGACTCACATAAAGCATCTCACAACTAGATTGAATATTCACCAAGTTGGTAAATGATGTGAAACTTAACCAAAGTAGGAAAAAATGAGCAATTAAGATTAGATTTGTGGTTGAGGCAGGTACAAGACTTGGTGATCCCAGGTGACCCTGTTGCTGGTAGACCTTCAAAGTCCTGGAAAGAGGTTATCACAGAGGACCTCAAAGCTAAGGGCCTAGCACCAGAGCTTGCCCTGAAAAGTGACACAGGCGAAGTGCCATTTCTAGGGAAAAGTGTAACCCATGCTACATGGAATATACACTATAAATGATGATGATAAAAACGGAAGACAGAAAAATATCTTTTAGCATAACTTATAAACTAATTGAGTTATTTTAGTAATTCAAAAAGCAAAATAGTCAAGAATTTGTTTTTCACCCTTCAAAACGTATTTTGTAACACCCTTCTATAAAACTTGTGACAGAACAGCTGACTTATGTATGTCTAGATTAAGAGAGAAATAATAATTCTACTATAATAATAAACTATTTGTGGTTTCTGGAACATTTGATCCATAGAATGATATTTTTCCTTTTACCAGGAAAAGTCTCCATTGACAAGCCCAGTGAAGCAGGCAACCTTACATCGTCAAGACACTGTGGACCAGGATGATATAGATGTCATAATAATTGAAGAGGAAGAAGAAGAGGACGGAGATGACGATTTGATCAGGCAGGTCACACAACTAAAGCATCATTTACACTCCATTCACAAAGAAAAGTAAGTTTATATTTTTCCTTTTGTTTCTTTTTTTCTCTGATCTGACTCCATTAAATCATGCTCTGTGTGAAAATACATTAGGCCAATGTGATTGTAGGAATAGAGTTGACCATTATGGCGTTAAGAAAGTGTACTAGTTGTGTGCTTAGCAATTTTGAAGTCAATCTAATATTAAAGTGTAAAATGGCCTCTCCTTTTAAAACAGATGGCTACTTTGAATTACAGCAACCTAAGCTAGATTTTTAATTTTGTTTGTCAATTTACCACAATATATTTAGCTTTTGAAACATCTTCTGTGTTGAGTTTATCTGCCATCCATTAGAGAGCTGAAACTCACCACTCAGGATTTAGGCAATATGAAATAAACAAGTACTTGTGGCAAACAAGATTTTCAACAAAACTTTCAATTATTATTTGCCAAAGAGATATTTTGAACGGTCCCACTACACACTTTTCTTATCTTTCAGAGCTATCTTGTTTATTGGGAAAGATTTCTTCTTGAGGTTTGGGTACACATTATTATCTTTCAGAGCTCTCTTTTTGCTTGTGTACAACATTCTTATTGTTGAGATCTCTCTTGTTGTCTGGGTACACCATTCTTATCTTTCAGAGCTTACATGTTGTTTGGGTACACCATTCTTATCTTTCAAAGCTCACATGTTGTTTGGGTACATAATTATTATCTTTCAGAGCTCTCTTGTTGTTTGGGTACACAATTATCATCTTATCTTTTAGAGCTCACTTATTGTTTGTGTACACAATTATTATCTTTCAGAGCTTTTTTGTTGTCTGGGTACACAATTCTTATCTTTCAGAGCTCTCTTGTTGTCTGGGTACACCATTCTTATCTTTCAGAGCTCACATGTTGTTTGTGTACACATTTCATATCCTTCAGAGCTCTCTTGTTGTTTAGGTGTACAATTCTTATCTTTCAGAGCTCACTTGTTGTTTGTGTACTTAATTATTATTTTCAGAGCTCTTTTTTCTTTGGATACACATTTCTTATCTTTCATAACTTCCTTGTTGTTTGTGTACACATTTCCTATCTTTCAGAGCTGTTTTGTTGATTAGGGATGAAAGTCTTCAAGCAGAAGAAGAGCAAATAATTGTCAGTTTTTTTGGGGGAGGAGGAACTTTGTGATAATGTAAGTTTATTGGAGAAGTGTAATCATATAAGACAGATGTGCTATCAGCTTGAAAGTCTTTAGTCAGAACCAAATCTGTGCATTGCATATTTGCACTTCAATGGAAATATAGATCTTATTGAGGTACATTATCATGATCAATTTATAGTCCATGTTTCCATGGCAAGCCAAAGGTTAGACTCGGCTATACTATTGATGATCTCCAACCATCTCGGTCTTGAGATAGCTCCCGGCGGAATCCTTTGACCTGCAGATACTCAGGGGGTTGGCCTCATAGGGCAGTACCAGGGACCTCTTTAGCCAGCAATCTTCAATTGCATATTGTTAACAGGGTGACTGCCGCGGATTTATCCCCCCCGGGAATCGCCGAATTTTAGAAATCCCCCGGGAATCGCTGAATTTTAGAAATCCCCCGGGAGATCGCCGAATTTTAGAAATCCCCCGGGAGATCCCCGAATTTTTGGAAATCCCCCGGGAGATCCCCGAATTTTCGGAAATCACTGGGGAATTAGTTTTCATGTCATTAGTTTTGAAGTTTTTAATCTTTTGGTTTCCATAGATTAATGATACTCTTGCTTAGAGGGCCATCTTCCCTTTCATTTGAGACCAACTTTATCGAAATCAGTTGATATTTGATCAAAATATGGCCGTTTTAGTACTTATATTACCGTTTTTTTTTAAATCCCGGGAAATTCGTTTCCATGAGTTTTAAGACCCCAACCTTCCGTTTTCTGATACATTAATGACA
>JAUUEB010468835.1:0-11744 GCA_032362205.1 Clione limacina | reverse complement strand
TAAGCGGTCATTTAAAATAGAACCTATGCCTTATTTGCTTATTCTCTTATAGTTTGATAGCTAAAACAGATAATTTTGGACTGAATTAATCTTTCAATAAACATCTACAAGTATAGTTTGTTGCTTCTACTGTTTTTAAGATCATCATAGATTTAAAAGAGACAAAGATTTGTTGTTGCTTTTTTTGTATTCAGATTATAATCTTTTTGTAATTCTATCCTACATTCCTCTTTTTTCAGGCCTTCAATGAGGCTTACATGCTTACTGAGTTTGAAGGCACAATGGGAGCAAAGATCATTCCATACATTGTACGTAATGCAACTGGAGAAACACTTGACCTCAAACTTGATGCCTGTTTTGTGGTGAGTAAATCAACTTTGACCTTTAACCTAACATCAACTTTGTCACTTGATTTTGTTTTTGTTTTAGGCCATACAAATAGTTTATCATCAGAGTCAGATGATCAGACCTTTAGGAAATGAAAACTATCATAATAATTGCATTAATCCTAAGCAAACTCAACAAGATTTACAGTATGTAAATACCCTGACAGGATTGATGAACATATACTGTACCTTAGCCACCTTCAGCAATATGACTGCCTATAGTCTGATACCAAATGTACACCAGGTTAGTGCTTAACAGGGTTATGTTTTTAGATTATGTGCATCAAAGCCCAAGTGGCTGTCACTGGGTCAGTTATTTGCCTTTGAAATTTTGCCAGAATGTCATTTTTCTTTGCTACTTTTTTTCATTTTAGACTACCAAGGGATCAGTACTCAAAAGTTGTTTCTATTAATAATAAAGAATTGTTTCCTAAAATGCTATTTATATTCTGTTCAGCCTGTAGAAGACAAAGTAGATCCCAGCAATTTCCAGACTGGTGAAGAAATACAAATGAACTTTGAATCTAAGAAAATTATCAAACGCCAAGAATCAAGTGTAATAAAGGCAACACAAGAAACAGAAGTGGGCAGACTTACATTCCAGGTTTGTGGATTGTTAGTTTGTTAGTTTGTTTGTTTGTAGACATGTATTGTTGTTTTGTTTGTTTGTTAGCTTGTTGTTTGTTAGTAGTCTTATATTGTTGTTATGTTTGTTTGTCTGCATGTTTGTTTTTTAGATTTAATTTAGCTGTGATACAGATACAGTGCTTATCTCTGGGTAATTTATGTATGTGTTATCTGACTTTTATAGTCACTGTTTGCCATTAATCTTGTGTTTGTTAGTTTGTCAATGTGTAAATTGTTTTTTGAGTGTTATCATCATCATCATCACCATCATCATCTTCATGATTTATTATGTATTTTCCCTTTAAAATGGCCTCGCAGAGAAAACTCTGCAACAGGATCACCTGAGACACCAAGTCCTGTACCTGCCTCAACCAGCTGCTCTCTTTCTTTTTTGCAATGTGGCCAAACCAGTGTAGTCGCCTGCGGTGCATCAAGTAAAAAAACATGTGACTCCGAGCCTCTTCCTGATTAGGTCACAGGGAAATTTTTCTTTTGGCACTGTAAGACACATCCAGCATATCAACGTCATTTTATTTCTGTGAAGTCATTGCCCGTCCTCAAGCCTAGCAGGTCAGGTTTCACAGCCGTAGAGCATGACAGTCTGTACACATGCCCTGTACAATTCTCTATTTCTTAAGTTGGGAGGGCCTTTGATGTCAGTAGTGGTGGAAGGCCTCTCAACTCACCGCAAGCACACTTTACTCTCGTAATCAAACTGGACTGTGCGACACCATCAATCATCCAGCATGTCTCCCAGAAAACAGAAATTGTTGATGACTTCAAGGCTTTTTCTGTTTAGAGTGAACTCTCTTGGGATGTCCTTGATGTGTGGCGTGTTGAGACTTCTTGCTGCTGAGAGCCTGCCACATATTCCACTACATTTTCCTTGGATCCAGCAATGACAGAAGGCGCAGTAGATTAAGTTGCTACCTACGCCTTTTAGGCAAACACTGCATGGCCACCTTTTGGTCTTGTTCTAGGGCTTCATCTCACGACGGGACACCATTACTTTGGTCTTCTTAATGTTGACCCTATGACCTTTTGCCTCCATGCCCTGCTTCCGAGCACTGATTTTGGCTTCCAAGTCATTAAGGTTTTTTGCCATCAGTGCAAGATCATCTGCATAGAGAAGCTCCCAAGGTAGTCCCTCTTGAAGTCTTTTGAGAGTTGGTCCATGACTCTGTTGAAGAGGAGTGGGCTGAGTACTGAGCCTTGATTACCATGACACCACTGACAATTCACTCAGCTACACCTGCTTATTCAGGGCCCTTTTCACCGGCTTTCTTGGGAGACTGTTGAACGCTTTCTCTAGGTCGACGAAGGTGAGGAAAAGGTCCTTTCTTTTGGCGAGGAATTTTTCTTGCACTAGGCGTATGATAAAGATTGCCTCCATTCTTCTTCCATGTTGTCGATTCACTCATGACATGAGTAGGCCATCAGCTCCATGGTGCCTTTTCCTGGTATGAAGCCAAACTTCATTTCATCTATGCTTATGGCTGCTCTGATGTGCTGTTCAAGCACTCTTTCAAACAGTTTCATGCAGTGTTCAAGTAGCTTTAGTCCCCTGTAATTACCTCTTTTCGTGGCCCCTTTCCCTTGAAGAAATTCATAATGATGCTCATGTCCCAATCCTTGGGAATCCTTTTTTGTTTGATGATGGTGTTAAAGAGCTCTGTAATGAGTGAAATCCAGCATCACCTGAGGCTTTCATCATTTCTGCGTCAATGCTGGAGCATCCTGCTGCTTTACCGTCGCGCATCTTGGATAGTGCTGTGGCCACAGCTTTCATTGTGATTCTTGGAGCAGGGCCTCTACCCACCACCCTTTCACCATTAGTAGTAGTAGCAGCAGTGTCTAAAGCATTATAGGCTGTTAAGCCTATTTTGATATTGACGTTATAAGACTTTATTAAAAACTTCTGGTTAAAATGAGAAACTTGTATGCAGTTTTATTGCTTAGTAAAAAATCCACCTACATAATAACATAAGTTCCACTCGGTTATTATTCATAATTCAAGCAAGTTCTATACTTGTGGAGTAAGTATGTTCTTTGAAATGTTTATCAATTTTATTTTTTATAGAAAAACATTTGGTATTGTTTAGTAAGAACTCTGTTTTTAATTAGTTTAGACATTGTGAAAATATTGTGAAAATTAGTTTAGAACTATTAGATCTGGTTGTTTTATTTAAGTTGAGGGTGAAAAGAGAGTTAGTGGATATTGTTAACAATTTTAAAGTCTTCTATAAGATCTCTTCTTATTCTTCTGAATTCTAAACTAGGGAGCTTTATTGAATGTTATCTTTCTTCAAAGCTTAACTTTCTCATGCCATCTATGTTTTTGGTGAAGTGTCTTTGTACTCTTTGTACAATCAAAATATCCGCCTTTTTATCCTGAGACCATACAGCATTACCATATTCTAGAAATGGGTCTGATAAGAGCTTTGTGTAAGGGTAACATGATTTATTTGTCTTAACAGTTGAAACGTCTCGGTCCTGACATCTTTCTTCCCTTTTTGGTATGTATATGCCTGTTAAATTTTGTTGATACCTTTCGTTGAATGCAGTTCTTTGTATTCCCGCATGTGTCCTCAGTTGTGAGAGTTTCCTTTAACATACACCATGTGTCCTCCAGTTCTTTAGTTGGTGTTGCTTTGTGGATGCTTTCATTGCACTTGCGATCAAAAGGTCCTTTAGTTTCTACACCTTTACCTTTGGGTGGAATGGCTTTCTCTTAGTCTTCACCTGTGTGGTGGTCAGATCACAGACGACTAGCTTGTGCTGAGTGAAAACTTCCTCACTTGGGATTACTTTCACGTCTTTGACTAGTTTTCTGTGCATGGTGTTCACCAAGATGTAGTCTATTTGGGTTTATACAACACTTGATGAGAAAGTGATGAGGAAGCTGTTCCTTTTTTTAAAGAGGGTGTTACAGATCACCATGTCAAACGCTGCCCTGTAGGCAGCAGATGTCTACTTTCCTATGACTGATTGTTTCAACCACTTTGCTTGCTCTGTTGTTGAGTGTTCCCATGTTAACAGTCCCTAATCTAATTATAGTTTGGTTTGGACGCTTGATGACGATCTGGTTTTGCCCAGACCGGACAACATCCCTACCATGCACGACACCCCATGTGAACTGGTTTTCTTTTGTTATTTCATTTCATTGGGTTTGTGGAGCTTCGTGTTTCAAGTTACCTGCATGCACAAAATAACCACATCTCCTTGTTAATTTGTTGAATGAATCATTACAATCTGGCTATTTTAATCAACTTGATCAGTGGAAATATATGATAATTTCCTGGTGGTTTAAGTACAGTAGTCTTTCCTATGATAAAAGTCCAAACTTTTAGTCCAAGTTTTGCTAATAATTATAACCCTAACCCCATTTATAAACCAACTTTAAAATAAGTTTGACTAATATTCCAACTTCTTCCATAAAATTATGGTTCAAACTTTATGGATCATTGGTTAACTTTTTAACCACAAAAAGAACAGGAGTCTTTAAAACCACCAAGGACAAAAAACAATTGCATGTACCTACGTTCAAATGGATGAATATCTCAAATAAGAACTAGTACGTCAAAAGGAATTACTCTGAGACACGTCATCAAGTGTGAAAGGTTTGAAAAAAGCCTAAAAGCAGTCTTCAGCAGTTATTCGGCATAGGTAGTTTTGGGACTTTCATATCTGTACAACCTAAAGAATGTGTCGGTGTCCCAAATATATCATAGATATATTTCTGATGCTATATTTATTATAAGTAGGAAGAAGAAGAAGATGAACAAGAAAGAAAAAAGAGAGAAGTGAAGACTTTGTACATTCTATCCCTAATCAAAATAAATTAGAAAGGAAATGACGTAATTCACAACTTCCTGTTTGGTTACCTGTGTGTTTTAGTTTACCAGCGGTCAACCCTAGAATTTAATGATAACAATGTTAGGTTTACTTGTTCTTAGAGTTTCTTAAAAGTTGGTTCTTTTTGTGGAAAATGAAAAATCTGATTTATTTTTATTGATCTCACAGATGAAAGAAGACAATAGCAAACATGAAGTACCAATCAAACAGGCCAAAACCAGACAGTACACTATGGACAAGAAATCTGCCAGTGGAGACAAATATCAGATAGTCTGTACTGTGGACGCCACCATTGGTCAGAAGATTGTCACTTTCAGCTCAATGGTGCAGGTAAGTTGAGATATATCCTGGACCTTGTGATATTGATTTGAGGTGTGACTCTATGTGTTTGAGTAAGATATGGTTTGAACACATATATAGAGAAAAAATATTGTTTAAATTGACACTACAACATGCTTTGTTTCAAATCTTGTCTAAGTCATGAATTAGAAAGTAATTTTATTTCAGCCATAGTGGTGCTGCCAATGCTCATAGTATAGAATGTTATACAGTATTAGATATAGTCTAAGTGAAAATTGACACAATGCTATGCTTTTTTCAAATCAAATGTTAAGTTAAAAATGATACTAGCAATGCTTTGTTTCAAATCTAGACCAAGTTACAAATGATAGATAAGAAAAAAACAAAATCCTAATTTAAAATCATCAGTGGCTCACACTATTTCAGTTTTGATCACCTCAAAAAAGTAAACTAACAGCTGTGTTCTAGACAATACGACTCACAATGTTGGTAATAAAATAATATCTCTGTGTTTTTATTAATTGTTATAAAGTAAAACTAGCATATGCAGGCCATCCTTCTTGCCTGACTGAAGTGGCCATCTTAGACAAATGGCCACCATTGGCAAGCTTAACTTATACGAAAAATTACTATGGTTTTTCGGGAAAAGTGGTTGCCCTGTACAAGTTGAAAAGTACAGGGATCAGCATGGTCTAGTGGCAATAGGAAAACTTACTTAGTTTTTTTCTTAAATTTATTTATATTATTCCTCCCACCATCAGGTCAAGAATCACCTTGAGGTTGCTGTAGAGATTATGTATGAAACCAGTGATGGTATTTTATGTTGTGGTACAGTACAGTCACAAGAACTATTTTGTGTTCCTCTTGCTGCTGTCTACAATAAAACTAGCCAACTTTTCTTCCATCCACTAGTTGAAGGGTAAGTAGGTTGTTAGTCGCTTTCAGTCATTTTAGACTTACATATTGTACAAATTTAGTTGCTGCCATAGACATGGTGGGGTAAGACATCAAAGTGTACTAACTTGATTGGTTAAAGTAGTGAATAACAGAAGACGTGTTATCTTTGTTTGCTCTTGACTAAATAAATGTTGTACAAGTTTGTAACGTTGTACCAAAATCATTTGTCAAATAGTACAAAAGTAAATTATGTTCATCTTAAAAAGTCCCAGGCTAATAACTGCAAAATCGCCAAAGTTATGCATATTTGTTTGAGTGACACTTTTTATTGGACACTTGGTACTTCACAGCAACCAGTCTCATCATATCTCTGTGCAGATCTCTGTACTGAAAAAGAGGCTGTAACTAATAACTACAATAAGTTTTTCATTATTATTCTCTTAATTAATGATCAATTACAATTACAGTTTATAATAATGTCTGATTGAACCCTTTTTAAACACAGTTAGCTTGCCGATAAGAACATTTGTTTTGCTTGACAATTTGAGTGTTTGTATATTTCAGAGTTGGTACATCAAAAGACAGCATCAAATGGAAAGGTCTAAATGAAGGGGTCAAGGTCACTCAGGTCATGTGTGAAGCAAAAGATGAAGCCCTGCCTTACTATCTCAATGTAAGTCTCACCTCATTGATATTTGTTTGATCTAGGTTAATTGGTCCACTGTATAAAGATGGGTTATGTTGTTATTGATTAACTGATTTATTATTTATTGAGAGGTGTTTGATTGATGGGAGGATTGATTGACCTATTCATTATTGATTGATTGAGGGTTTGATCTGCATCTCACACAGTCATTAATGTAGACATCGCAAAAATAAGGACACAACTAAAAAAAGCTTGAAGAAGATTGTGTTAAACGGAAACTGAAAATTAGTGAAAGCAAAACCACTTGATACTAGACAAGATGAAAATTCAGCTAAAAAATCAAAATATATATGTTAAGAACAGAACCCTGTTGATCTTGGAATGAATCATGTTGAAAAACAAAAGTAAAACTTATTTTGTGCATCCTTTTGACTTTGGCTACTGTTTATTTATAATCTTTTTATGTTACTTAAACATTACTTAAACTGAGGAACAAAACAAAGATATTACTGAAAAGTTATAAAGAAAAAACTTTGCTGATGGACATACTAGAAATAAAATAAAATAGGTAAGTTCTGAAAAAAAGGAGGAGCAGGTAGATCCTCACATTTTTTGCTAGAATTCAGTATCTATAGGAAAGTCATAAAGCATGAAATTGAGCGTGTTGAAACAGCTGTCTTTGCATATTGGTAAGCTTTCCACCGTAACATTAAACCTTTTTATCAATTCTAGAACATGTATAATTCAATGTGTTTTCTCACATTTCAGGTCTGGCCTCAATTTGACCACATTTACATTGGAGAGACAGATAACCTGACAGCTCAGCTCATTACACTCAATCTGCACCCTACAGTCATCCTACACAACTTGCTCCCTGTACCTGTTAGTTACTTGCTAGATGTAAGTGTATTATTTATCTTATTTAAATTCTAACTGTAGTTGCTCAGTAGTTAAGGTGTCTGCCTTGGCAGGTAAGATCATATTTTTAAATCCAGACAAGATCATGCATAAGGCTTTAGTTAGAAAATTGAATATTTTGCAGCAATCTTTCCTTGCATTAAGCCATAACTTATGGTTGCCACATTCTACAGCCCTCAGTAAGGGTCTTCTAAAACCAGCCCTCAGTAATGGTTTCTTAAACAGCCCTCAGTAAGGGTCTTCTAAAACCAGACCTCAGTAAGTTACTAAGGGCCCTCAAATGTCTGTGCCAACCATGATAACTACTAAGATCGGTTGGCCCTGTGTCATTAACTGTAACTGGATAGTATGTACAAGATATGCTGCACATTACATCCTTTCTGAGGCAGAATGTAAAATGTCTAGGTAGCATCATTGTCAATATAACTAAACATGTGTCCATGTTAACATTTAAACCCATACCATATTGACAAAAAAGGCAACAAGGACACAAAAACAGAATGTCAGGCAGCAATTAAGTAAAGCAAACAATGGAGTGTGTCAGGCAAAAGACCAAAAGGAAGACTAAAGTATAGATGGGTGGATTATGTTAAAAGAGATGTCACAGAGTTTCTTCCTTTTGCTGCTTATTTACAATTAAAAAAAAACACTTCCTCGACACATATTTTATTGAGAAATCTTTATGGAGCAAAGTAACCCATTAACTAATTATTGATTAATTACTAAAATATCTCCTCAGGGCATGTCATCTCCTGTAGAATTAAAGGCTGGAAGTTTTCAACCACTGACCAATGCAGCGGTCAATCAGTCCACCCTGGAGCTCATTGTAAGTTAATGTCGAACTGCACGTACATGAATAGTAATTAGAAATTAGGCATAGAATTTGTCTATGTGTGTCAATGTCTTTGTGCCTAGTCCAACATATTATTGGCATTGTGTGCTATCAAGTATTATGATTGGCCTGAGATATGAGATGGATTGTGCATGAAATACCAGATATTAATTTGTTCAGAATGTCAACTTTGTAGTAGTATTTGTCTAGATGTTTCATTAAAGTGATATTTTACAACTTGCATCGTTTGAAATAATAATGATGTTTGTTTAACTGTCTATTGTTTTGAAATATGAAATATGTATTAAGAAATAGGTCATCAAGAGTAAAGATGAACATTGTCTATTTAACTCTTTGAATCAAAGTGAAGGGACTTTAAGATTAAACTTTCAGATGTATTTAAACTTTTAGACAAATTAATTTCCTCATCAAAACTGATGGATTGTTAATAGATTCTTTTTTTCTTTAATTTTGTTGTCTCAAACTTAATTTATACATCTAATTTAGAATAATGCAGACTTCTTCTTTTTGTTTGACAAATACACATTTGAATAATTCTTTTATTATAACCATGTAGGTAGAGGAAGTAGTGATAACTGTCTTTAAACTTTTCCATCTTTATTTGTTTTTCTTCCTATGACTTTCAATTTCAACTAGACTTAACTGGTGTTATGCACACAATTTCACTCTCAAACTCTTTATCTGATGCACCCTAGCTCACACTTGTGGAGTTTTCCTCCTCTTATTTCTCTATTACAGAAAAGTATGTGTTAAAAACGTAGCACTTTGAACTTAGACTATCTTGCAAAAAATACAGCTAAAATTTGTTTTAAAAAGCACATGCCGATTTTGATTTTGTTTAAAAAGATGAGAAATACATTGCTTGCTTAATTAGTAGGATTTTGGTCTTCATGTTTCTGTTAAAAGAAAACTTTTCCCTCCAGTTGTGTTTGTTCAGGAATTAAAAAGAAATGTAGCAGTAGTGATTGTTTGGTAATTGTAGTTAGTTTATTTCAGTTTCACTTAAAGCAGACAAAAAAGCCCAGCACTTCACTACTGGTGGTGACTCCACTACTGGTGGGGGCTCCACTACTGGTATTGTTTTTCATTTCAACATTGCATTAATAAAATAATAATACAGCTTACTTAAATTATAATAATATATTCTAATGTATCGATTGAGAATTATCATAAATAATATCTCTATAACCAATATAATCAATTTTGACTTATCTTTTTGGAAATGCTTTTTATACAGTATATTCATTTGAAATATTTATGTTCACCTAGCGTGTGCATATTTCTAATTCATTATTATTAATACTGCATCTTACGTCCTTTTTAGATGTTGATATAGTTTAGTATCTTTCACTTTTTTTAGATGTTGACATAGTTTAGAACATGTATAGATAATTTATATTACTGGGTGTCCTGAAAATAATATCTGCAAGTATTATAGCTAAGCTTACAGTCAAATGCTGGTTAATTATTAATAAATAATATTTACTTTTTTCTAAGAAAACCATCACTCTTGAGTAGAATTATGAATTTTAAAGGCTTTCTCTACAGCTTTATAATATTAGTGATAGTAAAAATGAGATGGACAATAAAACAAAATAATTTTTCCTTAAAAAAAGTCACTTTTTATTTATTATTTCATCGTACAACTAAATTTTTCTCTTTTTTTTAAAATTGTTTTTATTTTGTTTATTATTTTCATATAATACAATTGTTATGATTTAAATGTTTGACAAATATTCTTTTTGCTAGCTCAGTACCAACAAGACAACTAGATTACTTTCTTGACACCCTGTATATTTGATAGACATTTTACCTGAAGTATAATCCTATTATTCCTTTAATCCTCAATGTTTCTCACAGCGGTCATTGGATGTCAGGGTATATAGTCGTCTATATCTTAACACAGCTTTAACAGTCCTATTTACATATCATTTTCATATTACATATATTATATATGTTTAGTTTGCGTGTAGGTGGTTATGGGCAGATGGAACTGGTGACTCTTTATTTTCTTTCTTTTTGATAATACTCTTGTCAGGATTTTCTCTCTCTTTTCTTTCATTCATAAAGATATTGTATGTGTGAATATTTATTTTTGTGCTTACTTAAAGGGATTGTGAACAGACAGATAATGAGAAACGAAACCTTGTTTACTTTATATTAGCCGTTCGGTGGTATGCTAATGTATTGTTTCAAACACTTTTTATTTTTTAAAACATTTATATCATGTGTTTTATTCTTCTTTTTTTTTGTATGAAGATTATAATATTATCAAGTGGTAGAACTTTTTCTTGTCTACTACGACATCGGGATAAACAAATAAAGACAAATTTCTTTTTATTGGTCAGTGAGTACTCAACGAATGAAATGGGATCATCTAAATATGAGGGAGATAACAGTGACCCAAATCTTGCTGAAATTATTTGAGTATTACTGATACAAACGCAGACAGCCTTATTTTGTTTTAAAATGAAGGGGGTTCTCTTATCCAGGCTACTTGCTCGGATATAAACGATATAATCTAATTTTTGCGTATTTTGTGTTCTCTTTGTCTTTAAGAAGTGTGAACGTATGTCACTAATATCCTTACTCTGTGTCTTTACATCAGCTAACTGCTCTGTATATGATGTTTAACTGTTGCTGAACAAATATTTCAGGTTTAGAAAATTGCCGATGTAATCATACATTTGATGAGTTTTTATTCTTTTTATACATTATTTATTAATCATCATGTCCATATTTTCAAGTACAATGTTTCTGTTTTGCTGCTGTTTTGATCATTCCGATTTGATAAGAAATTAAGAAGTTTTTGTCACATTCCTTTGTTAGTGTAAAATCCATATGTTTAAGCTGGGGTTCAATGTCGAAGCACAAGCCTAAAGAGGAGAATGTCAAGGGTCAAATCTGGGCAGGTTATGACTTAGACTCTCAGCTTATAAGGAGATCTGCGGGTCAAAGGGGTTCATCTTGAGCATGCTCTTGACAAAGACGGTGTTAGATCTTCAATTGCATAGTCGATTCTAACCAGTTGATTGCCATGGAAACAGGGAATAAAAATCGGTGATCATGATTCCCACCTGACGATTTAAAGGGATTCCTATAAAGACTTGTTGGCCTGGTGTCAGTACACTATGATTGGGTAGTTTAACATTCCTTTACTTATGGGCAGCATATTTAAATTATTAGCAAAGAAAAAGACCCTCTACCTGACCTTTATTGACCTAGAAAAAGCATTTGATCGTGTTCCACGAAAGGTCGTCCA
>JAUUEB010468724.1:0-11744 GCA_032362205.1 Clione limacina | reverse complement strand
TTTGTGTGATCTCATTGTGTATTGGTCTTCACATCTATTTACATGGAAGTTACTTGGGTTACAACTCTCATATGCCATCCCATGTGACATGTGAAGTAATTTTGTGTTCATATGTTCAGTGGACCTCAAATATTACAATCTGTGATCCAACTAAAGACTAAATGTTAAACAAGATGAAGCAACATATTCACAAAAATGGATTTTATTTTCATTATCTTGACATACTTCTTATTTTTCATTTACAGCACAAGATGAAAAACCTGGTATGGACAAAGGGAACTAGTGGCTTGGAGGGAGAATTTCAATCTGCATCTGAAGTAGATTTTTACATTGATAAGGTTGGATTTCTGTCTCTTTTTTATTTTAAAGTGTGATGATTTGATATAAAATATATTTTATTTATGAATCTGAAGATAATGAAAAGAGGTGAGCTGACATTAATTGATATATGCAGTTCAATGACCTCATCAGGACAAATATTTGCAGGTATGGTATGTAAGTTTTCTTTAACAGTAGTTCTTCTATTTAACACAAAGGGGTTGTTGGAAAAAAACGAAAATAAATACAATTGTTACCATCCAAAATATCTTGCTTGGTTTTGCATAATACTGTTATAAAAAGGGTGAATATTTTATATAAAATCATAAATGGGGTGTTTATGCATTGCCTGTTTTCACAGGGATTTCGACCAGAAAGTACTTTGTGATCAAATAATTGTCTAAAATTGCCTGCTGCATTTTGCAAGGTGAAAGCTTTCATGTTCATGAACTAGCTGGGAAAATGTTCAGTAAACCTGTATAAAGTGTAAAAAGAAAAGCTATAAAATGTGTGTGTTTTGTTTTAGGAGAAAAATGGTTATCTTCTTTTTTAATTGCCATATTCTTGGAGACTAATTTAAATGATATGGTTATGTTTCTAGTTTCTAGAATATTGGAAAAACCTACATAATTTTCAATCCAGGATTTCTTTTCTACCTTGAAATGATTTCACAATTTTTTGGCAAGTAATGAAATTACATTTCAAACCTACCAAACAAATTGTGAATAATATAAAAACAAAATTTCAATAATTTCTTTCCCAAATCTGAAATATATTCCCGATAATTCAAATCTCTTTTCGATCCATGTAACAGAATTTTGTAATTTCTGTAAAAGCCTGTCATGCAAAGAAGAAAGAAACTTACTTACCAGTCTATGTTTTTCAGCAGGATTTTCTTGTGTGCTGAAAGCCAATTTTTTGGGTAGATGTATTAAACAAGATTCTACAACCAACATATTGTATGTTAGACAGTTAATGAAAAGTCTGAACAATTTGTCGATTCATTTTGTTTGAAACAAAAAGTGATCACAATCTTTGTTGACAATCAGGATCCTATTTATACTCTTTTGCATTATCACAAGAATGATGGGAGTTGCATAGGAAATTTTTCTTGATGCCTCTTGAAAACTGATTTCATATGTTAATTTCAACTCTTAGACTTAAGATTGTTCACCAAAGCCTTAATTTTTTATTTTCAGGACATGATTCATATAGCTGACACCAAGGTCGCTAGACGCTATGGAGATTTTTTCATCAGACAATTTCACAAATATGATGAGGTAAAATAGGTTAAAATGATAATTATGTTTTACCGTGATCTCTGCCATGTAATAGAAAAAAATGAACTTAAGAAGATTTGATTTACAGCAGTTGAAACTTAATCAAATGTTGATTTTAACCATTTACTTACAAAAGTATCAGCAGAATTTCCTTAATTACTTTTTAATCTACAAAACAATCAAGCAGGGTTGATTTTGGTTTGATTTGAATCAAGTGTGTTTTTTTTTTTAAATCAAATAATTTTTGATATATCATGTTTTATTTGATTTTTTTACATTATTTGGAAGATATTTTTACCTTTTTGAAAACTTAAACCATGATTTATTGATATTTTGTTCTTGTGTAAAAACAATAGTTTCATAATTAAAAAGTTATCTCAAAACTAAAACATTAAAAGTGACATATCAAATCGATGTACGAATCAGTTTTTTGTTCCCATAACTTAATTAAAATCAAATAGATAAAAAAGATCATCAAATTAAACAATAAAAAAAAATCCCTAACCCTGCAGACAAGTTATTTGTGTTTTAGTAACGAAAGAGGCTCTGGAATAAGGGAAGGCATTTAAAAAATGTCTGTCTTAATCCAAGATCATCAATTTTCAGTGACTAATGCTTTTTCATTTGTTAAACGAAGATGATTTTTTTAAGAAAGTTTGAATACAGGGAAACTGTAAAAAATACTGGAAACCCCCGCTAAATTTGGGATGGACAGCAGGGATGTTTTAAGTATACAGAAGTGCTTTCTATAAAAGACCTATATATGGCACTGGCAAAATGTGGGTTGGTTTGGATTTTTTCACATAGTTGTAAGAATCCTGTGTTTAATTGTTTAAGTTAGGTGATATTGTAAGTCTTAATTTACTGGTGTAAATTCTTACACAAATCTTATTATAATTTCATGTGACTTTCATTGCTCTACATTTTCTTTATCAACAGATCATGAAAGCCTTGAAAGGTTGAAGTAATTAACAGTTGAATCAAAGCTTATCTGGATGGGTACATGGATGAATCATAGTGATTCGTAATATTTATTTTTTTGTATTACGTCTCTTACATTTTCATCAGCATATTTGCGTCTTCAGAGGGTGTAATGGGCAAAAATAACACCTGTTTTTATCAAAATGAAAAATTAAAGATATTACCTTTTATGTAGCTTTCATTATTTAGTACAGTTAATTTTGAGCTGTATCACTTGTGTGTGTTTCAATTGCGGGGAGACCCTTTCTGCCCAGGGTTGTTTTAGTGAAAGAATATACATTTTTATCTTTTGGGTCCTCAGGTCAGATTATTTATTTGTATAATGTAAGTAAGAAGAAAATTATGATCTAGATCATCTCAAACTATTTTGAATTATGTTAGGGTCTTTTTCTGGTAAAAGGAATAATAAAAAAAATCATGAAAATCTCTTCCTTTGTTGTGTTTTCTTCCTAATGTCACTTTTATAGCCCTTAAAGCGCTAATAAAAATGTTCTTATTTTAGTCAACAATAACAAATTTATATATTTACTGCATGCACTGGTAACCAATTACAGTGGCGTCAAACAACATTCTAACACAATGTCCATACACATTATTTTGATGTGTGAATACAATGGTAATATTCAAGTCAGCAACTTGAATAAGAGATTCATCTTCATAAAATAGCCCTGGTTTGAATCTGGCCAGTTCCTTGTGTTTGCTGCCATTCTCCACTGGACTACATTAATGTCGGACCCTTTTTCATATGTTCTTCATGTGTTGCAAAAGGCGGTAAATATTTACAAACTCTTTTCAAACAAAAATTATGCCTACGCCAGATTTTTAGCTTAATCAGGACAAAACAGTCTCGCGTTTTCTCTGTCCTTATCTTTGTTATTTCTAAGCCAGACAAAATCTTGCTTACCAAAAAAATCAGTATAGGAAAAGTGCTGGGCTGTTAAAACTGAAAAATAAGCTAACTATTGCCAAATTTGAATTTATTCTTCTCTTTTATATATTGATATCAGGGTGCTCACCCAGTCTTGAAAAGTCTTGATTTGTTTTTTTCAAATTCAAGACTTAAAAAGTCTTGAAAAACCCATGCTTTTTAAGATCAAGTCTTGAAAAGGGAAATTGGGTCTTGATAATCGTAAACAGACTTTACCACTTTTGGAAGGCAATAATAAGAGACAATAAAGAAGTCAAAGAAAAATTCTTGTCTCGTGACAGGAATCGCAGATTTTAAGAAATACCTGTGGATTCGCCGAAATTTCGGAAATACCCAGCGAATTTGTTTTGTGAGTTTTGAAGATGGTGATCATCCGTTTTCCATGGTTTTATGACACTACCGCATAAAGGAACATCTCTCCTTTCATTTGGGACCAACTTTATAAAATCGGTTGATATTTGACCAAGATTTGGCCATTTTAGCACACCTACCACTAAAAATTTGCTTATTTTCGGAAATCCCCGGGATTCTGTTTTCTTCCGTTTTCCAAAGATTTATGACACTTATGCTTAGAGAAACATATTCCCTTTGATTTAAGACCAACTGTATAAAAAATCAGTGGCTATTTAACCAAGATATGAACATTTTAGTACACCTACCACTAAAACGAACTTTTGAGAAAACGGCAGTTGAAAATAACAGACACATTTCAACATTTCTTAGCAATAGGGTACTTCTAATTTTCATATGAAGCTGAAATTTGGTATACATCCTCATCCCATGGTAATTGATCAGCACAATAATTTCTTTATTGATACCCCCAGGGACAGATGAGTATGAGGGCATTTTCACCCCCCCTGCCCCTAATAAAATTCTAAGTTGGAAAATAAAGTTAGGAGGTTCATATGTGATCTAACTATACTAGCGGGCAAAAGAAAGTGGGCACCCTGCATTTTATGTGTTATTTTCATTCAGTTCTGTAGAAATGCAATTGTTTCGATACATGAACGAGGAACAACCATTTTACAATGAATATAAACTTTAATCAGATTTTGAAAACACCAACTAAAAAATGAAAAGTCCCAGAATAAGTAAAGGGTGTTACTCCAACCAACAGTGATGACTGCAGTCCATCTTCGCTTCATCGATCGCACGATTTGTTGAATAAACTGCTTTTGGATGTTATCCCAGGCATCTTAGAGGTATTGCCGCAGTTCTGACACTGTTGCAGACTGTGACCGAAGCGCACGAATTTCCTTATCCATCTTGCCCAGAGGTGCAACATCTGCTTCCCATCGTGGCGCTCCAAGAGAAACCTGGGCTGATCAGAATAAATTACTCAGCCCAATTGTTGGTTTGGCCATTCACGATGAATCTGACCCCTAATAAGCCTAGCTTAACAATGTCCTCGAGGAGTGTGCGTCGAGCAACGATCTCGTGGACCCTCAGGCGCAAACGGACGGTGCAGCTGCTTATTCTTTTCTGCCAAGGCTACTCTCTGGCAGTCTAAGCTGTCGTTTAGAAGCGGTTCCAGAAGTGTGTTACTCTGATTGCGGTGTTGTCACAAGGAGTTGTAACACAAGGACGACCACTCCGTGGGTATCACTTATGACAAATGTGGGTTGAATTCACCTCCTAAGCTTCTGAATGGTATCTCCCTTGACATTAAAAGTCTCGGCAATAGCAGAAACCGTCACCTTAGCCCTCAACATGCCAATGGATTCATAACGCTGTGCGGCACTTAATTGAGGTATCGTGTAAGAATAATTGATAAGGATGCATTGAAAACATTCAACGGCCTTTTATAAATAAAACACTGAAGTGTGTTAGAAAAGAAAGAAAAATATATTCGGTTGTCAGATATACATTTTTTTATTGTTATCATCAAGGTTTATAGTCTTTTTTTTCATGCTGCATGGGGTTGACTTTACAATGAAATGAGGGTTCTCCAGGTGTCACGGTCTCACTTGTAGCCCCTTGGCCTTTAAATCTTTTCCAATTACTTCACACATGATTTTTGGGGTCGTCCTTTTCAAGGGACCATAAAGACGTGGATCTTCCTGAGCCGCCTGTCTGTCTGCCTTCTCTCAATGTGTCCAAACCAGCGCAGCCTGCCACGTCGCAGGAAGATAGTGATTGTGGTTACACTCATCTTTGATCTTAGCTTCCTACTGGGCTGTTCCTTTGAGGAGGGCCACACATCCAGCTAATCATCGACATCTCATTCCTGACGAGCCTACGTTCTTTGGTCTTCTTGATGTTCATTCTTAGCCCTTTCTCTTCCATTCCATGTATTGTGTGTTCAGGTGTTAAGCAGTTCCCATAGTCCCAGTTCTGAAGCTCTTGGAGAGGGCATCCATTACGATGATGAACAGAAAGGGGCTCAGAACAGAGCCTTGTTTTACCCCAAACCTCGACACTGAAGGCCTCGTCGGTTGAGCAGTTTTACACTGACTGCACTCTTGCAATTGTCATACATTGCCATCACTACTTGGATGATCCATTCATCGACTTTGACCTGTCTTAAGGCCCATCTTACCACTTTCCGAGGGACACGGTTGAATGCTTTTTCCAGGTCGATAAAGGTAAAGTACAGCTCTCTCCCTTTGCGTAGGAACTTTTCTTTGGCTTGGCTGACTTATAAAGATGGCATCTATGGTGCCTTTCCAAGGCATGAACCCAAACTGCATTTCTTCAATATTGACCCTGTCTCTGATCAGTTGCTCCAATACCCTCTCAAACAGCTTCATAGAGCAGCTTGAGGCCCTTGTAGTTCCCTCTGTCCATAGCACCTACCCTACCCTCGAAGCAGTTTGTGATGATGCTTTGATTCCAGTTGGCGGGAATCTTGTTTTCCAGGACAATGGTGTTGAACTGATGTATGATGTGGGGGATACCAGAGTCTCCAGAGGCTTTCAACATTTCTGCAACAACACCAGAGCAGCCTGGCGCCTTTGCTAACACAACTATATAAATAAATGGTCACATATACTTTTAAGCTGCCCGCAATAATTCAAGGGTTAAAAACAACAAAACCATCCCGTTAGTTAGAGGGTTAAAGTCAAATTGTAATGAGGAAGTAACTTTGTGTGACATAAAGATGATGTTTAAGTAATAAATCAGAATAATTACCATACCCGCAGAAAGCAAAAAGCCTCGCTTGCTCCAAATAAAAAAAGCAAACTCCACTTTTAATTCAGAAATGTACGCTCTTTTGCCCGTTACATGTTGTTTTTGGGTAATTTACACTTATTGTATTCCACTTTACTCGTACCATATTGATTAATTACTGAATTCCCCATCTTTCATGAAAGTTAAATATCAAATGCTTATGTATATATTACTTTCAGTTTTTTATTATTATGACATGAAATATTATATGCATCATACCTTTAACTTTGTCCAAAAAAGCTACGCGTCGTTCGAAAAAGCAAACTCAATTTGAATTTGGCTTGCTCCAACCAAAACAAATCTGCGGGCATGGTGTTAAATATTTACAAAGAGGAAAATACATTGATCTTACTTACCGATATGAACGTCAAATAGTCGTCTACCAATACACACAATGACTAGATGTGTTTTGGAATACTTATTAATTATCATAAAAGAAACCGGTGGGGTGCAAACCATTAAAACACGCGCAATAAAACTCTAGATTTAGATGAAATGTAATGACAATAACAAATTAGTGAAATTCAAGCCATTAAAAACGTATGCAATTAAAAGTCAATAATGAAGACAGTCAAAAACCAGACGTATTTTTGTCATCTTATTAAACTACCAGATGTTGTCCACAATATTATTAGATTTCAACAACACTGTCTCAAATATTTCTATTATTTATAGTAGTCTCTGTAGAAACAGTTCAATTACCCTAATTCGACGGCAAATGTATACATCATTAAAGACGTTTGAATCGACATGAATAGAATATGATATCGTAGAATGAATCAATCATCAATTATGTCCCAAGATTACATAAAGTAAAAAATACACGTATTTAAGTTAGGTGATATGTTTTGATATAAAGAAAATGTGTTTACAACAAGCAATACATGTGTTATGAACAAGTTACAGGTTTGATGATCATAATCAAGTAGACAATACACTGACAGTTATCTCCCCTACCCTCCTTTAATTAGCATATCTAGCGAAAACGAGTGTGGAGCGCGATAGCCGAGTGCTAAAGACCCGGCCGTCTTAAAGCGTTGAGGGTTCGAGCCCCGCAATAGGACAACATTTTCATGGTGAACAAATTGCTATCGTGTTTCCGCCTGTTCGTCCGAAATGGGAACCCGACTGCAGGCGAATTTAATTTTTAATGTTCAAACATCTTAAAAGTTTATTTTTATGTTTTTAAATTTTTCAATATTTTTGTTTTAAATGTCGTTATTTACTTAAAAAGTCGATAAAATATTTCCGATAGATATCCTGAGTCAGCAGCTTTTGTAAAGGGCTTTACATCGACACAAAAACTACGTTGTTGACTATGTATCGTATTTCTTCTCGGTTTTTTACTATCCTGACTCCAAAATCAGTAAACTAAGTGGTTAATTTATGATAATATCCACTTTTCTAACTTTGACAAAAAACTCTCAAAAAGAAAATATCAAATATTGTCAAATATTGACAAGGAGTTCCAAAATTTACCACAAAAATTGATTGCCCGCCTTATCATGCCTGAATAACATATTTTGCGTGTCGGATTCGATGGATTTGACTCAAAAAGTCAAAAGATTTGAAATAGCCGCCATCTTAAATTAGTGCTGGGTTGGTAACCGGCAAAAGGTTAGAAAACGTCGAAATTATTTTGTACTGCTCGAATATGTTGATATGAGTGTGTAGCAAACTAGTATATATTATATACTTATTTTCAACATCAGCCTCTAAGTGGCTTTCTTGGTTAATGGTTAGGATGTGTGTCTCTAAATCAGACGTTCCAGGTTTAAACCCGTCAATCCACTATTTATTCATAATAAGGTTTTTTAATTAAATGTAATAATAGAAATATCCTAAATCAATTGTTTTTCCTTTTCAAATGCCTCATTGTCGCTCTGTTTGCATGCGAGAGGTTGCAAAGTCTAGCGACGTTATTTTTAATTATCCAAACAGTGCACCTTTTCTTCTTGTCAGACGGAGAAACATAAGCACATTTAGAGGATGCAAGGAGGCAGTCGGTTAAGCGACAGCGAGTAAATTATACAAAGCATACCTAGGTAGAGAGAGGAAATGCTTGTACATTTTCTTTCCAAATGAGAAAAAGTTGAGTCTAAAAGAGATTCGAACTCTGAACCTATATATATATATTTCCATATACATTCATTTTTCATTCAAATGAATGAAAACAGCTTTCGCGAGGCTTCGCAAATTAAGTTCCTTATTGAGTCTTACAATTAAAGCATTATATTGTGTTAAGAAAATATTTCCCAGTATAGAAAAACGCCACTATCATTATTTCAGTAGACGTCTTGATTTATTCTCGTCGAGAGAAACAAAAGTACACATACAAAAAATTATCCATTTAAAAATAATCCAGTGACCAATTTGTTATTCCAACCTAACAGTTTGAGATGTCTTGGTCATTGACTTTTCGTGTGTGTCAATGAGGTGCTCTGACCGGCCGTGAGCGACATACAATACTCAGTGAAAGTATTTCATTTTTCAAGGATTTAGGGACCAACTAATATTTAAGACTGCAAAGTATTCTATTGCTTTTGTTACTTTTAACGCGAGTTATGTTTGGTTATTATATTTTAAGTCTTATCGGATATAATGGACGTTTTTGATGGCATCACCCGGATTCAATTATTTATGGCTAGACTGTCTTAATAAGTATCTTGCGTTGTATCAGAAATTCTACCATATTATATTCCAAAATACCGTTTTCACACTGTAATGAGATTATTGGGGACGTGGGCACCCAGTTAGCTTTTATCGAATTAATAATGTTTTTTATGTCACAGCAATGCCAGACACACACAGCATACTTCTAATCAGAAGTATAACATTATATAACTTTATTCTCGCGTTAGCAGTATGACGAAATATGCATTGTCAAATCGGAAGTTTAATTAGTCGTTTTATTATCTTACAAAAGTCTGTGCCTGACAATTTCCGTGAATTACGTTAAATAAGATCCGAGGAAGAAGTTCATATTAAAATATGAGAAGATAAATATATCTTCAAAAGGAAACGGTTCTAATACTGGTCATGGATATGTAAATGTATATTTGATAAATGATATAACCTAGACACGCATTCATCATTATGAACAACTTTCGTGAATTATATGTACTAGTATATGCCGCGAACATGTAAGACAGATTTGCCAATTAGGACAGAGGGTGAGAGTATTATTTAATATTTCTTTTACATGTACAAATTAACACAAAAACGCCGGCCTACGGAAAACGCAACGACGACAGCTAAACGCAAGACGATAAAAACTCAAAGACGACTGGCTTAAAGCAGGCCGGGAAAACGCAACGACGACGAATGTAATCTTCAATATCGCAAAAATTAGGCTTTAAATCCAAAAAAATATCGCTAAACGATCCGCAACACATGAAACTACAAGAAAAAGATCACTTGTCGATCTAAAACATCCTAGAAAAACGGCTATATATTTTAACTTTCCTAACTCCATTATAATAAGATATTCTTTGCTAAAAAAAATGAAACAACCATGATTGTGAACGCTTTACTAATTTGAAAATGGAAATGATGAACAATGTTTCATCAACTATACACAATTGTAAATCCTACTAAAATATAACAAAAAACCTGTTTAAGCTAAAAGCCTTACATAATGAATGTAAATGACTCATCAAATATATTTTTAAAAAGATTGCCGACAGCAACATCTTCTTACATTCATCAATTCGGTTTGACAAGATATGAATTTTAGCATAAAATAGAAAAGAAAATTGGCAAAGGGAAATCACAACTTGAAAAACAAATTGCTACATAAACTTGCCCGACAAATCAACTCTTGAGGCATGATCCGACATTTCAATGTCTAAAGAACTGTTTCCTTACGAAATGTTGGATATTAGGTTTTTGTATTTTTTAATATAATCTCTAGAGACCAATAAGACTTTGTTGACACGAGAGCACGAATACATGAACCAAAGCAACCAGCAAAAAGTGTGCATCGTAATGAGAAACATATATCAGAAGACATGACATCTGAGCATATTTGTGTACAGCCTCATGAAGCCTATCCGTCATGAAAATACCATTTTTGTAGTTTGATATGTTTTTGTCTAAAAGGCAATTATACCCACGTCAATCATCAATCTATGAGGTCTCATTATATACATGATCATACATATAAGGAAACTAGCAATTGATGATGATATTTTAAAGTTTGTCTATTGTTTTTATAAAGTTGCAGATGAAGTTAGCTGGTACACAGCCAGGAGTAGGAGGAATGCCCTTCTCCATTGTAAACTCTTGAATGTACCAGTGTGTCTCCGTGGAAATGAATGTGCATGAATACTGACAGTATCTGTGTGTCTTCGTCGCTTATGGGGGTATATATTGTAAAGCGCATTGACCAAGACCTGTGAATGCGCTATATAAGTGCTCTATATTATTATTACATCGTCGAATATAAACTTAACTGTGGACAAAAAGATATATCGAGAAGCTGCTTAACAGAAATTATTTGACAAATATAAGGTAATATCTTGTATGATTTTGGGTCATTCAATACTCACTTGATGGTACCTTTGACAAATATGGACCCCATTACATAAATTGGGCTGTTTTATATTTGAGATGCATTAGGGTTTTTAATGTTGAAACCAGTATATTAGCAATCGCTAAGTAGCAGATATGGGCGCTGTTAACTCACTCATGTTTAGTGGTTTCGAAAATATGCACCATCAACGGAACCAAGAAAAGTTAAATGAACCAAAAACAAAACGTTAAAATAAATATTAAACAAAAATCGAATACAATTATTACATGTCTCAAAAGCAAACATGATATAATGAAGTGTTGAGGTATGTGAACTAAAGTTATCACGTGATTGTGTTGAGAGAGAGAGAGTCACTCTTGTCAATATATGTACTAAATATTATATAACTAGCAACTTCGTCACGTTGGCGTTACCCGACTTCCTGTAAAAATTAGTTCAATAGAAGACGAAGAAGAAGAGGTTCCAATGCATAAGTGTTGTAAACATGACCAACATGCAAAACTCAGGCGCTTCGCGCAACAGTTCGAATGAG
>JAUUEB010468613.1:0-11744 GCA_032362205.1 Clione limacina | reverse complement strand
ATGGTTGTTATCTTGTGATTAATTTTGGGATATCCTGTCAAAGTTTGACAATATTTGATATTTTCTAGTTGAAAGATTGATTGTAAAAATTAGAAAAGTGGAATTCCTACGTGAAATTATACAATTAATTGAAAGTTTTCGGTGTTATTTATTTTATCAGTGATGCTGGAAAATCAAGATTGTCTAAGAACGACGCCTAGCAATGCGATATATTGTTACTAACGCAGTTTTTGTGACAATTTAAAGTACTTTACAAAAGATGCTGACTTGAAAGGTGCTGACATATCTTCGAAGAATATTTTCTATTCTTTTTGACGAAATAATGACATTTGTAAGACAAGATAACCGACAAAGTTGCAGGACGTTGCAATTACTTTAGTTAATTGTTGAGATGTTATGTTATTCTGAACTAAATTTGCGTTTCTTTTGTCGGCCAGTATACGATCCCAAACATACTAACCAACACAGGAAACCGGGCTGTGCTTCTGACGCTCAAATGCAAATAGTCTGCTAGGTTATACTTAAATCAGGATTACATTGAGAAGGAACGCCAACATAATGAACTTGAAAAACACTTTAGACTAATGTGATATGACCAAAAATTATAAATCTGTTCCTTTTATATTCATGAATATTGATGAGAAAGTCATGTGAGTCATTTTTAGAAGAAAAGCTTTAATTTTTGCCCATGAAGCCCAAGTGTCTGGAGTTTTAAAAAAATCAAATTGTTTTCTGATGCCTTAACGCTTACAAACTATGATTTTTAATGTCTTTATACATTTCCCATTGGTTTCGTACATTTTGTGACATTTTTTTTCATTTTAATGAAGTATAGATTTTTCTTATTAGATGTGCACTTGTTGGTTTCTTGATTCCATAGTCAGTTTTCATGTTAAATTAATCAAAACCCTTTTAATACTTTTAACTATGATTTGGAAAAAAAATTGTTCTATGAAAAAAAATGTTCATGGACACGATCCAAAGCCACCTTAAATGCTTTAAAACGATGAAATGTCTTGAAATAAGTGTTATACAACACTGCGTATAGTGCTACTTGTTGCATATCAAAATATGCAAAATTCTATGTCTTAATGATTTTTGGGTTAATTTTATGACTTGACTCATATGGTAACAAATAGTTGGTTCAAAAGGATCAATCGTAATTTTGAAAGTGGAGATATCAAAACTATAAAGAGAATAATTGAAATCAATGCATTTCAACAGGACAAAAGGTGCCACTGGTGTTAGGTATTGTTCTTTTAGTTGAATATAAATTAATTATCTGGGAAGCATACAATGAGGCCATTGGCACTCGACTGTGGCAGTACATGCACCCTGACAACAAATACGAGAAAAGTTAATATCGTCGTGATTTGTTTTTATTCAATTAAAAAAAATATTTACAATGTAACACAGATACATAATATTGGTTTACCATTATGTCAAACTTTTACAAATACAAATTAGGGTATCAAATTATAATCCGTATAAAAAAATTGATTGAATGAACAAAAATATAGAAGCAATAATACTGAAGATAAAAAAGTTTGCTATATTGAATTCACATAATGAACACAAGTTGATAAAAATGCGAAGTGAGTTTCTAACTTCCTTTAAAAAGCGAAGGCAGTCAAGTCGGTCTGGTGCGAGATGAACTTGTGTTGCAACTTTCAACCACGTCATGTGTCAAGAACCTTTCGTGACCCAGACTTCTTTCTTGTCAAGTTGTGTCCTAAATACGTCTTTATTCATTATTCGTTTCTGTTTTAACTGTAAATAAAGACTTTCTTTATGTATTGCATGTGTTGATAGAGGCACTCATTAAAGACCGAATATCTAAACGAGTCAAACTTGAATGTGGAACACTTTTGTTCCTTTGATTCCTTGAGGTTCACTAGGGGTTTAATTTTTACATTGTCGTTTTTCTTTCCAACTTGTTAGTTCTTTTGCGAAACAGAAAATTCTGGTAAAATCATAAAGTGTCGAAATTCTTTCTCGTCTGATAATTTTACTTAGAATCATAGGGTATATTTTCATGTGGGTGTTGAATTCTCGCTTTGAACGTTTTTGGATATTCAAGATGGCTCCCAAGGAGGAGATTGGATGTAGTAGAAAAAATAGTTTTGCATCATACTTTGACTTTTAATATAAACAAAATGACATTGTTAAGCTTATAACCACAAGCAGGCTGTCTTCCGGTATGAAAAAAAGACATGCGATCACCTTTGCTATGGTGTAAACCAATCCCACCAATGTTAGCATATGTCTAAATACTTTTGAGAGAGGAATAGTAATGTATTTGTAAATCAAATTTGGATGAATGATGTAAGAACTACCTAAATGCAAATAAAACTTTTAAAGTACTTTTGTTTTTGTGGCTAATTGTTGTCAACAAGATATTATCAGCAAAATGATAACACCTGAACACAATGGGATACGTTTATCGTGAATCTTGGAAGTAGTTATAATGGTAAATAGGCAGAGAAAGAAAATTAACTCAGTGCCGCACTTTTTGTTCTTGCTTTGTTTTTCATGTATGGGTATATTTTATCTGGGGCAGATAATACAACTATTCGTCATTTTTTGCGTCATTCATTATACAATTGTTTTAATCATTTTTTCTTAATTGGAGTAATAACCAACAGCACCATTATCGATCATTTCATCAAAGTGTGAAGAAACCCTTTCTCTATTGTTTTAAACAGTGTAAGAGAAAGTGTACAGCCTCGTTCCAGACGGCGCTTACCCAGTGAGAGTGAGATCAGCGTGGATAACTTCCAAAAAGATCTTTACGATGTTGAACAGGAAGAAGAACCTTGTTTGACAGACGAGGAGAAGCTTGCACAGTTCCAGTTAGGCCAGTTACATTTCGGACTCAATTACGATCTACCATCAAAGGTGAGGGCATTAATGACATTTTGGTTGTTTAAATTGAATTTAAGGCATGTCTAGCGGAGAGGTGAGAAGATATATCTAAGAAGATATCGTCAGGTCATGTGACATACAGTTCAAGCTGAGCAATGCAACTGGATGGTCGCCGACAGCTCCTTTGTGTCTTTTAGAAATTTCTCGATGGTAAATGTTAAAACTTTACTACCTATTAAGATATCTACTTCAGGTGATTTCGACCAAAGGGTTCTCCTTTTCTATTCTACTATAAGTTGTTTATTTCGAGTCGTCTCAGTCCATGTGGTCTGTCGAAGTGAACATATCTTAAATTTCAAACTCATGATTGAAAGAAATCTGCAACACGAACGCGTGCTGTTCAACAAAATTACACCGAGCCTCTACACTCATGCCAGCAGCACAGTCCTTCTGAACAACCAGATTGGGACATTCTTCCTAACATCAGTAGGCGTCAGACGATGATGTTTGTCCTCGTCAGGGAGAAGTGTGCAGGTTACCCTTTACGTCCACCACCACACCTCCATCTCCATTGGTTGAAGACTCATATGCAAACTTCGGTTTACTGATGGAGGTAACAACGGTGAAGTACAAGACCTGACTGACAGACTGGTGTCCAGAGAAGGAAATGACGTCATGAAAGTTAGCACAGAGACGATAAAGGTCATTGTAAGCAGCAGAAACAACTTAAGTGCTCACATCACCATGAATTAAGAACCTCTAGAACCAGTAGCCAGCTTTAAATACTTGGAAGCTACTCTGACACAATATGGCAACAGCAGATCCGTGCACGGATTGCCACTGCGCAGACCAGGAACAGACAAACGTGCAAAAGCTCAGCTTCAGCAGCCCTCCGACCCCCCCCCCCCCCTCCGACGTTGACGACGACCACCACCACCATGTCAAGGGAATTAGTGAGTGAATGAGTGATTTTATCAGGAATTGAGAAAATATATGACAGAGGACCCTGAATTGGTTTCCAATCATACTCTGCCTACTGGTCAGTCGTCAAAATTAGTGCTAATTGAATAGTGCGAATAATTCTTCTTCTTCTACCTTCAAGCTCTGAAATACTGCCACATTTATTAGTTGTCTGCATTGTTCTTTGCTTCATTTTCAGTTTTCTTTGGCTATATACGAACTATAAACAAACTGAACTAAACCGATCATCTTAATTTCTTTCTTACAATTATTTTGAATAATTTCAGATGTTTGTCGTCAAGATAATTGAAGCCAAAGATCTTCCAACTCCATACTCAATGGACGATTCAAAACAAGACATGGCACATTCAAATCCGTACTGCAAGATATCGCTTCTTCCCGATCAGAAAGCCTCCCAGCAGACAACAGTACAGCGTAAAACTCAGGAACCTGTATGGAATGAGTACTTTACCTTCGATATCGATTACGCCGAGGCTGAGGAGAGGACACTTGAAATACTGCTCAAGGACTTTGACAAGTTTTCCCGACATCAGCTCATTGGGAAAGTCTTGCTTCCTTTAGATACTGTGAACCTGGTCAAAGGTGGCCACATGTGGAAACCACTATCCCCTGGTAACAGGGTAAGTAACGTCTTGATGATTTATTTAGTACCATGATTACACATATAGTTCCATGAATCGTCTTACGAATGGGATAACGAACGAGTCACGCTTTAACAATAAGCTCTTTGACCATTTATATCCTACCGTTCTTGGATTATTGGCAGTAAGGAATATATTGGTGTTGACAGAATAAATCAAAGTCGTGAGATACAAGCTGAAAGGATTTAATTTATAATCTCGTTGTAATCTCGTTGTTGTTGACCCGAGAAAGGTTAAAGTGGTGACGCAAGTGTCACACGTCAGCGCATGTGGTTTGGCCATCATCTCTAATCACGTTTCTTTGAATGTCGAGACTGTCGGGTATTTTTGTTAATAAGATGAATTAACAACATGTCTGATATTTTCGGCCACAATGACATTTCGTAAAAGAAACAATTATCAGTAATTATCACCTTCTACATCCACCTAAAATGCCCTAGGCTACAAGATACGTGAGGAATCTCATGCGTACGAGAATCACGCGTTCCACACGCAACTCAACATGTTTTTCCGTTTCACAATCACTATTCACTATATTATGAGACTATATCATGCAATGCATAAACTAAACAACGTGATCTTTTAAAGAAAAAGGAAGTCTAATTTTTTTTCATTAAAGCAATGTTGATATCATATATTGCTTGTGTAAAGGGCATTTCAAAAATAGTTTTGTAAAGTGATTAAAGTCACACGTGTCTTCAGATTTCAATTTTTCTAAGGAGGTTTTTGTGTAGTTTGTGTACGTCATAAATCATATTTATTTGTATAATATGATGTGTAAATATTTTGAGAGTCTTTGGTCACAAATAGTAAACTAGCCATTCAATAGAATTGAGAGTCTTTGGTCACAAATAGTAAACTAGCCATTCAATAGAATTCTTGCATTTAGAATCGCCTTAGTTTTAACAATCCTCGTAAAAGAAATAAAAAGGAGCTTCAGGGAAAACTTCAAAAGAACTAAATTGCAGGTCGTATATTAAATGCCTTGAACAGACCAAATATTTAATTTGTGTACAGGATTGCCAAGATTTGGGAGAATTGTTGCTGTCGATCAATTACCTACCATCAGCTGGACGACTGACTGTTGATGTCATCAAAGCCAAGGGATTGCTACAGACGGACATGATTGGCGGTTCAGGTCAGTTTAGTAATTCATCAAATCGCCCACTAAACATCTTTCTGTCAACCAATCCGCACATTGCTCAAAATTATCTTTCTCATCCATTTTTTCAAAACAAAATTAATTAATTTCTAGTCATTTAAAAGTAAGCATAAGACAAGTTCAGTTTAAAATCGCTTATAAATCAACCCACGCAATATTCCATCACTTTACCAATCAGTCCTTCCGTCAAGCGAAAAATAAACCAGCTCTTTAATCGAACCCTTCGTTAATTGATTCATCAGTCAACCTATCGAAAAATCTATCAATATAGACAATTTAATTTTTCAATCCACCAATCTGCCATCTTTCTATAGGTTTTTAAGTAAAGTCAAAGGAAACTGAATATTAGCCGTTACAAATTCTTCCAAGTATTTTTAGTTCAAGTAATTTACATGAATCTAGATAAAGACGAACATAAAAACCTAAATAACGCAAAACGACTAATAACCGACGAACTTCAACAGAATGATTATAGCTGAGAAGACATAGGATATCGGGTTTGCTTTTTTTTAAACTTAAATGTAATGAAATATCATAGTATGCCAAAACAGGAAACAATGTGTACGTATTGGATGTTTTTAAAATATTTCGAAACAAATTTGTATGTTGAAATAACAAAATTTACATTCAAATTTTTAAAAAGATGCTAGGACATTTGCCATCATTAAAATTTAATCAGATCTAAAAAAGGATATCATATTTCCGACGCAGAATGGTTATTTCTAGCTCAACAATCTAATATTTATTGATCCAAGTAAAGATGCAGACATCATGGTCTAGTTAGATTGTCGGAATCATGATGCGAATGTGCAAGTTCGAGTCAAATCTTAGACACATGTATGGCTATACGAACTTTCCTTGCATAATTGCAGTATTAAAATGTTCAAGTTGGGATCGATATGCATATTAATCATCTGAGAACATTTGACATGAATGTTTATCAATTTATCAAATTCAAGACAAAAACTGACAGAATTATGCATTTAAACGAATTCTGTATCTCTTTTCAATTATAGCGTTATCTGAGCCGAGACGTAACCTATGGTTTAGTGTAACTCTTTGATGTATAACTTATTCATCGTTTCTTTGATTATGTTGCAGACCCCTTTGTGAGAGTGACCATGGTCCAACAGGAGAAGCCGTTAAAATCAAAGAAGACGTCGTGTAAGAGGAACACTATTGACCCAGTTTTCAACGAATCTGTCAGTTTTAATGTTACTCAGCAACAGGTTTGTTAACTTATTTATCCTTAAATTCCATTGTCAACATCATCATTGGAATCATGTGACTCAAACGATTATCATGTATGTTTGTTACTTATACCTCTTGATGTGGCTTACGAGGCCACGGCGGGCATGGCAGTATCTAAGACATTTCACATACATAAAGTATATTATTTTCTAATATTCCATTCTATTATTCTGCATACTACACTAAAGTCCAAAAAAATTGTTCAAGCGCGTAGCCAGGGAGACATGGGGGAAAGCCCCCCCCCCCCTCCATTTGAGATCCAAAATGATCTTTACTTGCATCCTTTTTAAGTGATCTCTAAAATTTCGGCAATTTATTTAATATTATGCTCTTAATTGCTCTCAATTTGCATCATTTTAAACCAATCTAAAAAATGTCGGCCATTGCTTTGATACTATCCGAGCTTAAAACCTGTTTTACTTGTAGCAAGGATTAAGTCACAGGCTTCTGAACCTCGTGCAGTTTGTGTTTAGGAGTGTATTTTGTGGACACACTGCGTCTCTGTAAACCTGTAGTATTGGAAAACTCTGTAGGACATGTCAGAGTGTTCTGGTCACCCGTCTACAGCAACATGCTTCTGAAGGAGCCAAATTTAGCTTGTTGAACATGTTGTATCTCAACTAATTGTGTACAGTCCTTAACTTGACAATAATGATTTGCTTCCTTCTGATGAGGTGAGGTTATGATAGTGTTAAACATGGTTGAAGTTTTAGAACTTAATAAATTGAGAGAATGTGTCCTGGTAATGCAGCTCATTGTTTGACATTTCTGTGTTAATAGTGGGCAACTTCACATATCATTTAAATCTGGAATGTTAAATATGATCGTGATGGATGAAGTGTGATCTTTACATGTCGTGATCAGTTTTATGTTATGATTATTTCTACTTGTAGTCCTTAAGAATACTGGTGACTTATAGAATTGACCTGATAATTTCTATTGATATTACAGTTGTCCAGTGTGAGTCTGGTAGTGTCGATGTGGGACCATAACTCGAAATGTAAAGATGATCATGTTGGTCGTGTGGTCGTGGGACGTCATGCCACAGGTCCTCAAGCTCTACAACACTGGGACAAGATGCTTCAATCACAACGGTCCCCGGTGGCCCAGTGGCACTCGCTCAAATCTCGAGCCGACTGCGATCAGGTGTCTGTCGCTTCTATCGCTGTTCCTTGACATTGACCTTGACAAAGACATTGATCGTCTCAAGGTTGAGGAGTCCTATTTCAAGACAAGATACCTAGTTGACTGAAGACTAGATCGGGGCAGTATGCTGCGTGTTACATCTTCCTTGATATTGGGCACGTCAGGATTCAAGAAGCAGACGGATGATTACAAGAAAAACGTCATTTCTTTATGACGCAACAAAATAATGTTTTGTAGTTTTGTCCTTGGACATTGACGTCATACAAGAAGGTGACATAATATGTTAGTTAACTCAGTTGAGTAGTAGAGTAGATAGACTTTGTTAGCTATTGGTTTTTGCAGGTCATGCTCATTCTTGTGTGCAGTATTTGTTTCGTGAGTTAACCGCTTCTAAGCAAACAGATGAATATTGTTGCATGTACGATAGGTACACGATTCCTTTTTGTGGCATTAAGTATTGTAAACTTCATTCATCGTTCATGTGGATGTAAGTATGCAGTATATAAGTAAGCATATCTATTTCATTGACATGTAGTTTGAGAGACAGTATATCTCTACGTATGTACATGTATCAACACGCTTATTTAAGACCTTGAACTTGACTGCTGGATTTCTTATTTTTTATATAATATATTCTTATACTTTTCCATTGAACTTGTTAAAATTGTTTAATATCCCAATTTTTCGCCGTCACGCTCTGAATAAGATAGAAATGTTGCTAAATTACAATTATTATAACTTTGCATTACATTGTTAACTCTCCCGTAACATGAAGTGGGATGCTGTTGGGGCCTTGACTATTGTTGCCCTATCATACCGTTACATATATAGACGTATACCGGCAAAGAATAAAATAAGTCATTCTATAGAAGGCCTGGCATAGTGTGAAATGATATTTAATTAGAATGCTCTTTGATAGCATATGTCGCAAAAATGATCTAGGCTATCTTGATAAACTATGTATCATTGTATTTGTCGAAAATTGACGTCAATTGTATGTTTATTAATGTGCATGACATCTATACAAGATGCACAAGGGTAAAATCTTCAAAAATTGTCTTTCTATCAAAATCTTAATTATTATCCGACAGTTACATAATTTTCATAATTGCTCAAACGTATCAAAAAATACGTTCATATGTTCATTGTTCACACCTTTCCAGACGAATCTATTGATCCAAAATTTGTCGAGCTGGTCCTATTTTTCTTTGATTCATTTTATATTAAACAATGAGGAGTATGGTTTTCATAACACACATGCATAGGCATCCTATAGAATGAAGGTATTTCATACTTTGCCGGTGACATTGTACAGTCGAACTTGTCTTTAAGGAACACCGATTATCAGGGGAAAATGATTTTATATATGGTTATTGTTAGATTTTAAAAAGAGAAGATTTGTTTGTAAAAAAAGCAACAGAATAATCAATTACACTGGTATCCTAACAATTAATCATTTATTGCAATTGCTGGGAGGTTTTTTTTTATGAAGACGAAACTATACTTTTTTTAAATGACATGACAACGTTCCAGTTTATGTATGTAATGAAGTCGAATCTTGTTAGTCTGACTGCGAAATCGATTCAATTTTCTTTCTATCTTTTCTTGTCAGTATCAATCAGCATTTAAATGTAGCTGGTATAAGAAGACAGTGAATTTGTGTCCAGAGAACAGCAATCAATGGTTTAAAGGGCATTATTAAACAAGGTTGTGTCGAGTGTTTGTTTTCATCCAAAGCTTATACACTATACAGTCTATCATTAAATAGTGAACAAGCAGATGACAATTAATTTTTGTAACATGCAGCATACACACCTATCACACATACGCAAATACACAAACACGCGAACGTGCACACATGTACAAACAATCACAGACGAAAACGCATATAAATACAAACTATGTTTTTTGGTGATATCACGCACACAAACATTCAAATTGTTGGTAATGTTTTACAATCTCAACACACAGAAGTTTGTTTCCTGTAGGAAAAAAACTTCTAATATCCAGGGATGGGGACTCCGACTCGAGAATTCACATATTCATACAATGACCTACTCCAAACTGAATCTAATTTTCAAAATTACCGACTCCGTGTCTTTTCGACTCTAGTGTTCTCAAGATAGCCAACTTTGACTCTTTTCTGACCCCAAGCTTAATTTAAGATACAACACATGTCGACATAAGCAAGAAATGCATCAATAAACCGCAATTTATTTTTATTTGTCAACCAGTCTGTCTCTGTAGCATTAAGAATAGAATAATTATAAAACTGAGAAAAATATTCGCATAAGAATTGAAACTTATTCAGACTCCGACTCATGTGCCGACTCCCATCGACTCAGACTCTCCATCCCTGTTGATATTAACTGACTTGAACGGTGTAGAGTTAACAGTTTAATAAGTATGTTTTATCGGTATACAACAGAATGTTTGAGCCAAAACATAAAATTTGTATCACTTGTTGACTCTTGCTATGTATGAATTTATTTGCGACCTCATATTATGTCTATACTTGCTTTGGTACTTTCTGTTCCAGTATTCGGCACAAACCATTTCTTGGTCGAAAACTGAAGTGGTCGCAATGAGTAATGTATTGTAAATGTTAAGCGACTTTGGCAACACATGACAACACATGACAACACATGACAACACATGACAACGCATGACAACGCATGACAACACATGACAACACATGACAACACATGACAACGCATGACAACACATGACAACACATGACAACGCATGACAACGCATGACAACACATGACAACACATGACAACACATGCAGGTAATATGAAAGGCGGGTCCCACATTAACGTCCAGACCAAAGACTGTTTGTAGTCCGGTGGACAGTGGAAGCAAGTATGCCTTATTGTTCGGATTCGAACCTGGTCCCCTTCGCAAGAAATGTAAATGCGTCATCCCCAGGCCAAAGGTTTTTGGAATACAGTGGTCAAAGTTGTTTTAGAAAACCAATGTGAATAATCTTGGTTCGATTGGTGGTCGAAATTCAATGTGACCGTTGCTTTATGTGCCATTTGTCTCTAAAATTGTGTCCTTATATCCGTATTCAGATGCCTTTAACCCTGATACAAAAAGCCAGAAATATGACAGAAATATGTCGAGATTTTTCTAAGCACCTGCTTGTTTTGCGCCTTTATAAATAATCTAAGAGAAAATGTCTGGAGTTGAAATGAATCTATATTTACACTGAATTTGTATCTTTATTTATCAGACATGTTATACGTTTACCCAAATAAGAATATATTTCTCTACGTTCACATGTACAACTATATTTACTGAAATCTTTCATTCTGTTCAATGTTACAATTGTTGCAAAATTGTTTATATAATTAATTAAGTTTGTAAATATATTATGAAATAAAAGTTGCTGTTGTCGTGAAGGAAAAAATACGTTTTGTTTGAATGATTTAATCTCACGTGATTAGAAATCAACTTATGAAAAACGATTATGGTGCACAGGTCTTAAGGGACTGTTCAAATATAATCTTACATCCAAGAGTGGGGGGGTAACCATGAGACCAATGTAAGAAAAGTGTAAGAATGAGGAGGGGTAAAGCCCAATGTAATCTAACATCTTATCAGTCCCCAAGCTTCACTTTTTGAATAATATGCCATGACCCCCCCTTAACATAGCTCTAAAATGCACCATTTTTCTAAATTTACCCCAACCC
>JAUUEB010468612.1:0-20056 GCA_032362205.1 Clione limacina | reverse complement strand
TCTCTCTCTCTCTCTCTCTCTCTCTCTCTCTGCATTTTGTCATCACACATATTCAAAGGTTGCAGAGATAGAACGCACAATTTCAACAAAAATAAGGAAACAATCCACGCATTAGTGTGGTCTCCGTAAGGTTTTAGACACAAGGAACAACTTTGACTGTATTGTTACCCGACATCCTCTAAGAATCAAATACACAAAAGAAGAATGTTATGTTCTAAATACATCATTTATATATTAAAAAGATCCCCTGCAAAACAATCGCGCCATGCTCCGGTTTTGAAGGGAAGCCCCCCCCCCCCCCTCCTTCAAAACTCAGGTGCTCCGCACGTTTAGTATAAGCGCCTCCCGCCAATACCCCAACCATTTGAATAAACCTCAATACGAACCTGCTTTCTACAACCCTCTAGAAAGGACCCCTCATCATCCTCATCAAAACTTAGGCTCTTCATGCCCTCAGTATTGGCGTTCGCTCCAATATGACCCCTCTAATTTGCTAATTCTAGATAATATATGATTAGAGTGGAACATTGGTATTTTTTATACTTGTTTAGCTCTCAGTAGTGGACTCTTTATCTGCAGGAGCTTGCATACTGATCAAAACAGACTTTGTGCGTTAACTTATAAAGTTAAATATTTTGAGTGCCAAAAGTTAAAGGTTGTGCCATTTTCAAAAGCGAAGGTCATCCCTGTGGTTTTATAGATTATCCTGTGCTAAAATCCCCCAGATATAATTTACGCGATTCCGATGAAGTTCAATATTGTGTGGACCAAGAAGTGGAAAATTTGCTGACGCCAATAATGATAATAATTCTGTATAGGCAAATATATATATATATATAGATGTATGTTACTTTATTATTTCTTGTTTTATTCCTAATTGAATACTTTGCTGTTTCCTCCCTTGACAAAGACTGTCCTTGATGCTACCATAGCGGATCTGCTCAAAGTGGCATTTAGGTCACTGTTTGAAAAAAATCAAAAATTGCAATTTCCCTGTTGGACATCACATTTGGGATTGTTGCTTTATAGATTCGTTTATTTTGTTAATATGACCATGTTAAGTTAATCAAAATGTAATAAGTTCGATAGATTACTTTTGCACATACATTGTCTTTGAATAATCATTTTTCTTGATAATGATGTTTGAGTTCAGGGTCGGTCCATCCCTTGACACATAATGTCATTGATGCTAACTCAACGGATCAGCTTATTTTCCCACTTGCAAATATTAAAGCTTCGTGTTATTTTGGGCAAATCTTGTAACAAAATTGTAAATGGTGTCATGTTTTGTTTGTTAAAGCAGACATAATTTTTAGCTTTAAAAGATGTGACCACTATATCTTTAATAAAAAGTTTTGTTTTTGTCAGAAGCTGATTTGAAACAAGTTTACTTACCTCGAATTAAAAAAATGTCACACATCCAAAAGTCATTGCAGGAAGAGCAATTAGTATATATAGTTTCCTGTTTTCTAAGTTGTGATATTTAGTTTATTCACCTTCTCACAGTAGAAAATTATAGAATAATCTTCAAGAAATTCACCAATTAACAGGAGTCGATGCTTTGTACACATTTTTTTTTCTTTTTATTAATTACCTCGTTATGTGGCTTATTTTAAAGCACCAATGGAAACATGTAGCGCATTTGATTTAGTTTATGAGAATTTGCAATCGGATTATTTTATTTTATGTGCACCCTTGACACCGGAACAATCGAAACTTTCGTACTTTGTGCGTTCATGATAATTTCATTCTGTGCTTTCGGATTACGTAATTTCCGACAAACTTGAATTGTTGCACAACAAAATGAAAGGCATTCTTTTGAATGAGTGACTGGCTCACCCACTGACACAAGAGAAATAGCATATGAGCAAAAAGGTAAACAACTTTAATTTTAAATATCACCTTTATTTCTTTAAAAAAATCGATTAAATTTTCAAGCGTTTGTTTAAATTTTGTTGGTAAATGGATGATTTTGTTTTTATCTTCTTTTGAGAGAACAAAGCATGCATGGTTCACTCAATTAGTTGGTCTTACAAGTTTTGATTTTTTTTCATTTTGCAGCTACTTTAAAGAGTTTTTAAAATGGATTCAATGATCTTAATGAGGCAATCACAATAATTTGAACCGCAAATGACAATAAGCATTGTCAAAAATCGGGGTCATTTCATGCATACCCCGTAACTATGAATTTACAAATCAACCTTAATGTACAATATGTACTTGTTTTTCTTCTCTAAATACCAATCATATCAATTTCATTTTTGTGTAAAAAAATTGTCCTTGTAACTTTTGCTTTTAATCACAAGTTTGTATTTATTTATTTTAAATCAATTTTCAAAACTTGAATTTTTCTAAATACCTTTTACGAGAGATTTTACAATTTGTTATATTGCTAAATTTTGTGTTAGGTTATAGATATCCAGCATTAGTTTTTTAATCATGAATTTAAAAAAGTTGTTTACCTTTTTAGCTCACGCGGTATAATATAATGAGAAATGATCAGTAACAAAACTGAAGTCAAATTCAAAAAGTTAAGGTCATTGAATATCATTGTTTTAGACAACTTGTATGATTTCAACAACAAGTGTGGTAATGATTCACAGGTAAATCTACCTAGCTTTTAGATCATTTTGAATGTAATTCTTCTAGTTCCACCGCTCAGTTTACAGACATTATTCTTTTGACCCACCCTACAAGCTATTTCATGGTACTCAGTCGATGAGCTTTTCTCCTCCGTTCGGAATGTTTTGTCAATTTTCTAAAAAATCTTTTTTTGTCTATCTTATAGGATTCCTTCCCATTTACATATGCAACTCCTGTAAGCTCACAAGTAATCTCATTATTTTCTTTTAAATGTCACCGACAGTATATACACTTATGATCTGGTGTGTTTGTAATTTTGGCTATGTTGCTCTGTAAAAAATCAGTATAATCAAAAAATCAAAAAGTTTGTTTGATTTGGGATATCTAATTATTCTGTTATTTTGGAATGACAAACTCAATTCGCTCTGACAATGTCTAACTGTCTTCTTGTTTCTTCGATTTATTTCGTGAATCACACTTTGATTTTCACATGCAGTAAGATCTCTTTTTCTTCTTCTAACAGTGATATTTTAGTTGGCACTTATTGGACATTGAGATTTACTTGTTTTGTTTTGAATCGCAAATGTACAATCGACACTTTAGATAGTAACTTATGCACTCACTTCTCCAGATAGTTACTTATGCAGCCTTGTCTCTAGATGGTAATTTATGAAGCCACGTATCTGTATGGCTACATGAATCCACTTCTCTAGGTGGTTACTTACGAAGTCCATTCTCTCGATTGTTACTTATGAAGTCACTATATCTAGATTGTAACTTATGAAGCAACTTCTCTAAATGGTTACTTATCACTTTTTTATGGTTACTTATAAAGTCCCCTTTCCAAATCGTTACTTTTGAAGTAATTTCTCTTATTGGTTACTAATGTAGCCACTTCTCCAGATAGTTACTTATGCAGTAACTTCTCTAGATAGTTAATTATGCAGTCACTTCTCTAGATAGTTACTTATGCAGTCGCTTCTCTAGATAGTTACTTATGCAGTCACTTCTCTAGATAGTTACTTATGCAGTCACTTCTCTAGATAGTTACTTAAGCAGTCACTTCTCTAGATAGTTACTTATGCAGTCACTTCTCTAGATAGTTAATTATGCAGTCACTTCTCTAGATAGTTACTTATGCAGTCACTTCTCTTGGTGATAACGAATGTAGTCACTGCTCTAGATTGTAGCGTGTGCTGTCACTTCTCTTCCTCTTCATAGTAACGTATCTAGTCACTTCTCTTGTTGGTAATATATGTAGTCACTTCTCTTGATAGAAACGTATGTAGAAATTTCTGTTGTTGGTAATATTTGAAGTCATGTCTCTTGTTGGTAATGTATGAAGTCACTTCACTTGGTAGTAAAGTATGTAGTAACTTCTCTTGTTGGTAATATTAGAAGTCACCTCTCTTGTTGATAATGTATGAAGTCACTACTCTTGTTGGTAATGTATGAAGTCACTTCTCTAGAGAGTAACGTAATATGTAGTCACTTCTCTTGTTTATAACTTATTTAGTTATTTCTCTAGATTGTTAGTTATGCAGTCACATTCCTCTTGTGTTGGTACACCTGTCAGTTTGATTAAACATCTTCTCAGCGAGGTTCACGATTAGATGTATACTGTCCTCTTCCACAGACGTAGCGGTTTTGTATCGTTCTTAAAATTTTACGTACACGTTGACAGTGTGGTCGTTTACATTTACATGTCTTTAGGAATATCATATGACTTAATAAGTAGGTTTTTAAAAGGAATTGATTTTACACATTTTACACAATATGATGTTTATATTAATGCTTCTAACGATTTTAACGTTTACCTGCTAGTGGATCATTTAAATCAATATGATCAAACAGTGGCATTCTTATGTGTTTTTCATAATTTATTCTAAATATATCAAAATTATAAAAAGTCCTGTTCAACATATGGTTTCTACTTATTAAGATATTATTGAATTTATCATCCAATACGAGTTTCATTTTAAATGTGTAACACACACAACTCCATGTGCATTAATATTTTTTTTCATTTCTAAGGAAATGAGTCTAACATAATTTAAACAAACGTTTGATAAATATTTTACTTTGTTTCCCTAGGTACTGGACCCATTTCTACGTGGATCCATCCGACTCCTTCTATTATCGATGGTTGTTCGTCATCAGTTGTGCGGTTCTCTACAATCTTATCTTCATCGTTGCCCGTTCAGTGTTTTGGGACTTGCAGGACAGTTATCACATTCTCTGGCTCTGCTTTGATTACATCAGTGATTTCGTCTATGCCGTTGATATATTCGTACAGTTTCGAACAGGTAAGAACAGATTCTTAGCTAAAAGGTTGGGAAGGGGCTTGCGGGGGTTGATGAAATGTAGTGAACAGGGAACATTGAAGTTCATACAAAATTCGTTTGCTGCTCTTACTTTTCATAAAAGATGTCTGGATGCTGAATTTCCAAACACTTATATTCAAAAATACCACGAAACGTCAGCAGCACGAAATCAACCATGTATTCATCAGTGTCTATGTATTTTTCGGAGAATTGATATTTTCGTGAATAATGGCCGACAGAAAAAAAAACATCATCTCGCTCTGTCATCCAAAGCGTAGTACCCACATTCTATTACTAAACCATATTTATGTTAATTGTGTTATTGCTTATGTTGATTGTTAGTTGTATTCGTGTGGCTCAAATACAAACCCCACACCACCAGACCAAAACCAAGTAACGTCTATTTGCTATTAGCTTTAACTGACACTATGGTATTTCCATGAATTTTGGCCTAAAACGTGAATTTTTTTTCGAAATCTTATTGTAATGGAGCTAGGAAAGTTAAAAACAAACAAACCAAAAAAAGTCCTGACCCTTTTTATTTTCCCAACTTGTCTCTTGTGAAACTGATTATGGTTCTCAAAACCTTTTTTGGGTACTATTCGATCACATACAGGACCAGAGTTTAAAAGAGGATTACCACAAATTACTGTGGTCTCTTTTCAATGGCTATTGTTTTGACTGCGGTCAGCACATTACTGGCCTTGGAAATACCTCCTGTTTTATGGTCCTTTGCAGATAGAGTGTGGTATCAGCTTTTTCTGCTGGTCTGTCTGTATTAATTAGCAGTTAAAAAAAAGTTCAAATTTCTTGTCCTCAATTCGAACCCAGTCTATCTAAGAAACCAGGCAGACCAACATGTTTACACCTGTTAAATGCCATATTTGTTAATAGTTAAACAATGTCTGAATTGTATGAATGCTTGCTACGAAAAGGTAAAAAATATAACCAATGCAATCATTTGAAGACAAGGACTCTTACTTATCATTGTACTTCAATAAGCGTGATTTTCTAGCTACGAACAATGATTTAAGTAATTCATATTTGTTTTTCTTTTACAGGTTACCTAGAGCAAGGGTTAATGGTGGTGGACCCGATAAAACTTCGGAAAAACTACATGAAGAAAAAGATTTTTTACATCGACATTGCCAGCCTTCTTCCAACAGACCTCTTTTATTTAGTCAATAATAAGCTTGATATACCATTCATAAGATTCAATCGCCTTTTCCGAATACGAAGATTATTAGAGTTTTTCGATAGAACAGAATCGAGAACGAGTTACACAAACATGTTTCGCATCCTTCATCTTGTTTTGTATATATTGATTATTATTCATTGGAATGCATGTATATACTTCGCAATAAGTCGTGCCATTGGTTTTGGAACTGACAAATGGGTGTACGCAAATTTAACAGGTGACTTCGAGAAGCTTTCACGAAAGTATATTTACAGTTTTTACTGGTCCACTTTGACTCTCACAACTATTGGAGAAACTCCGCAACCTGAAATAGACGTCGAATATTTGTTCGTCATTGCCGATTTTCTCATAGGAGTTCTTATTTTCGCCACAATTGTCGGAAATGTTGGCAGCATGATCACCAACATGAATGCAGCACGCTCAGAATTCCAACAACGCATGGACGGTGTGAAGCAATATATGGAGTTTCGGAAAGTCAGCAAAGAATTAGAAGAAAGGGTTATAAAATGGTTTGATTACCTTTGGACGAATAAACAATCGTTAAATGAAGAAGAAGTTTTATCAGCTCTTCCCGATAAACTGCAAGCTGAAATGGCAATCCATGTACATTTAGACACCCTTAAGCAAGTTCGCATTTTTCAGGATTGTGAGCCTGGTCTTTTGGCTGAGCTGGTACTCAAGCTAAGGTTGCAGGTCTTCAGTCCCGGGGACTATATATGTAGGAAAGGAGATATTGGACGAGAAATGTATATTGTGAAAAGGGGAAAACTCAGTGTTGTGGGTGATGATGGCTCAACTGTATTTGCCACTCTCAGTGCTGGTAGTGTATTTGGAGAGGTAAGCTAGATCTAATTAGATTAATTTAACATAATTATGTCATATTTCCTTCAATCATTATTAATGCCATCTTACTTATTAGCTATCAGCTTCATCGTTTCGATATGTAGCTGCCATATTCAGTGACAATAAATTCCCCCATTTCTCTCTGTCCTTACTTCTATGCACACATTCCTGTAGTCTTAGACCACTGACACTGGCTGTGTTCTATACATGAGATAGTTGGTATACCTCTTCCCTGACATTGGCTGTGTTCTATACATGAGATATTTAGTATACCTCTTCCCTGACACTGGCTGTGTTCTATACATGAGATATTTGGTATACCTCTTCCCTTCTTTACGTCTGTCTTGTCTTAAAATGCTGTTGCCATTAGGTCTGTAGTTGTATAAGGTTACTTGATTTACTTTAAAACCCTGTGAAATAACCAAATAACCTTATAATGTTTAGACAAACCCTGGCCCAGATTAAATTCATTTCAAGTCTGTAGTTTTATTCATATTGCCTGGCCCACATATTTTAGCTTTCTTTTTATTCAGCATGGAAAGTAACTGACGAGTCTCCCTAAGTACTTGTAGAACGAGGACGTAACTGACGAGTCTCCCTAAGTACTTGTAGAACGAGGACGTTTGTTCTCATATTTGTTCATTTCACCCAGAGAATGCTGCGATAAAACCACATTTCTGCAGCTCATTAGTCTTCCTTACTTCTTGTTTTGAGTCCTGGCCTCGCAGCCATATATCATGACTGGCCTAACCAAACATTTTAGAAATGTCAATTTCAAACCTGCAGGTATACCTCTATCTTTCCATACAATGTTGAGCTGTATCATCTTTATTTTAGCGATTGCTATCCTTGCTGTTATATCCTTGGTACACGAACCATCTGCAGCCTTTATTGAGCCTAGATAATTGAAATCCTTGGCATTTTCCAAAGAGATTTCATTGACCTTTTAAATTCTATTGTCTGTGCTATTTTTCCTTTTTTATGAATAACCTTGGTTTTCTTTTAGTTTAATTTAAATCCTGTCTTTGTGCAGTCATACATTTGATTAGTATTTATGAATGTAAACGTTAAAAAGGAAACTTACAATTACACGGCTCACATCATTCCGATTGTCGCTAAAAAATCCACCTTATTGATTCGTCTGTCTCTCTCACGTAAAGACCTACATACAAACACACAAACACGCGCAAATATTATATATTTTATTACTATTATTACACTACTCATGAATAGTATTAATGTCCTTTATTTCTTAAAATTTTCTGCAATTATAATTTTCATCAATTGTGAACAGTTTTTTTTAAAACTTTCCTAATTATACTCATAACCTTAAAATAGCCGTAAAGACACACGCAAGTATTATTATTATTACTATTTTCATCACCATCATTATGTTAGTATAGATACACTTGATAAAAACAACATTATTAATGTTATACCAACATGTTTACTCTCCAGGTTAGCATTCTAAACATTGCCGGAAATAAAACTGGAAACAGACGCACAGCTAACGTGAGGAGCCTTGGCTACTCAGATCTCTTCTGCCTCTCTAAAGATGCCCTTTGGGATGCACTAACAGAATATCCAGAAGCAAAACGGAAGTTGATGGAGGCTGGGCGTAATATTCTACTGAAAGACAATTTACTTGATGAAGAAGAAATGAAAAAAGCAGAGGAAAAGCAAGAAACCACTGTCCAAAAATTAGATCGTATAGACGGGAGTTTGGATAATTTAACGACACGATTTGCTAGACTTTTATCAGAATTCAACGCCACGCAACAGAAACTTAAACAGCGTATGACAAAAGTTGAGAAAGTCTTGACAAGAGATGACGATGATGTTTCAACACTGGAGGCTGCTCATGTTGATGATGTTGTGACTGACGATACCAAATGATATTATTTCAATATTGGAACATTATTGATAAAACAATGTTAAACATGTTTTGTTGGCACAATGCCCAAGTGGCTATGTTTTTGTTACATTCATAACTCTTTGGTACACAAGCAAAGAAGATATAGGCGCGAGATTTCACTGCATGTCAGGCAGTTAGAATATTTGTATCTGTTAATAATATAATACTGTCATATGCACATCTTCAGATTTACTGCAAGTATATTCAAAAGTTCATGAGTCAGTTAATTGCCTTTTCTTGTATGTAATGTCATAACCATTTGTTATAATGCATTGATGTTTCCATAAACCTATCTTGTCAGAACTTTAGACACTTAAAGAATCGGAATTTCACCATTATAATTGGATGATTATTTGTGACAAAAACTCACAATCGGATAAAACAAAAAAAACATTCAATTAAAATGTATATAGTTTCCTAGTGATCAACCACGAAATCATAGCCGATGACTTGTCTTATATCGACAATTACACACTGTTAAATGTATACGATGTAAAACCAGTCAAACCATGTTTGAATTTTATCTAATATTAATTTTCTTGCGTCTTATTATGGATACCTAGGTTTATAATGTCCACCGCATGGCATCCACAATAATCTTTCGTATGCAGCCCGGTGATGTGCCAGCCGTCCTGACTATGCAAGACTCTTTTCAGCTGGTCTTCAATGTCGTCCCATTATCTTTGTCTTGGTCTGCCTCTTCTTCGTGTTCTTTCCTGCACCTCAACTCTCAGTTTGTTCTGATGTATTCTCAAATGTGTAGCAGTTTATGTATTATGTGATTTCAAACGACAACCATCTCTTTAAGATTTTGCTTCAGGGAAGGCAGCACCGGTTGGTAATGGCTAAGACAGTTAAGTATGATCAAGAAGTATATTCATTCTTTCATCACTTGAATAACAGGACTAATTGTGTGTACTCGTTTGTTAGTCCCATTTTACTGGCAACCTGTCCAGCTTAGTTAGTATTGTGAGGCCTTGCAGTCCTAAGGTTGTAAGGAAACTGAAGGTCAACTGCCACAGGAAGTACACAAGGTGACAGGAAAAGCAACACATTCGTTCAAACAACGGGCCATCAATAGTTTTTCACTATTGTTGCTGTTAAAACAAACACGTTTTTGTCTTATTTTAGAGTGAATTTTAAACTCGAAACATCAACCTCCGGGATCAGAATGTGTTTTAAATTTCATTTTTTCAGGTCAGCGTCTTTTAGAATATAAAAAACAACAAGACTCAATTCACAAGCAAAGTAAAGTGAAGATACTTGTATTCAATTTCACAACCTCACTGAAATACATTGTCAGCACGAAGATCATGCATTTAAAAAAAACTAATAGCCGAACTGTAGTCATTTTATAGATGGCAAGACTCTTTATCTACTTTGTAGAAAATGCTGCTCGAAAATATGTCTATATGGATAAAATACAAATTTAATATATTGTCAAGGTAATTAAAAGATTGCAAATCACCGTACGTTCTTATAAGTTTGGGTACACTAACCTTCAATCGTGGATATCCAAGGTTGTCTGCCACATTGGCATGTTTGACTCCACGGCTCAGTTTTTTGTTCAGTTAGTCTTATCTTTCCCTTTAGTGTTTGTTTTTGTCACGTACGGTTGTTGTTTTATGTTGGGGTTTTCAGTTTAAGGATATTCAGTATGGTAAAAAGTGCTTTTATCTTGTTAACTTTCAGAACTGAAAATGGCTTACTTGAATTGTAAGCGTGCATATGAAACCAATACCTTTGTTGAAAATTTCAGAAATGAAATCCATCAAAGATTTAAATTCACGTGTTATTGAGAGAACAGTCTCTGAACATTATGTATCAATTTTTCTGGTAAAATGGATGACCATGAACTAAAATTTGTTGATTTTTTCCGCTGATAGCTTGGAAAAGGTCAATTTGTATGCGTTATGAATAATAACACACATTTTTATTTAGCACATATTATGTGCTTCTTTCGCCCATAGAGCGGTCACTACGCGACTCAACACACTTTTACGTTTAGGAGGAAACTAGAAATAATATAAGCAGGTAGCACTTTAAAAAAAAGTGCCGAACACCTTTGTTGGCTATTCTTAAATTTATTGACATTATGGTTATGGTTATAGCAAAAAACTCAAAAAGGGTCATAACTCTGCCAAAAATGATTCTTTAAAAATTTCAGAACAGCTTTTTTAGAAGGTAACTTGAAAAGCCTCTTTGCACAGTTTCAGTGTACTTGGTCTTACGATGTGTCCACTGCTTGAGAGACATAGAATTTAATCACAATATAATGTAATACAATGTGAGAATACACTTTTTAGAGGGTGATCAACATTATAATACAGATTCCAGTAACTACTACGTGGTGTTATTACCCTTCAAATAGCATTGAGTAGCTATGTAAATGCGCTATATACATGTTATTTATTATTAGTATTCAGAGCAATCGTCAAAATGATGCTTGTAATTTCTGCAAAGCAGCATTTTGAAAACTCAAATTTGACATATGACAACTTAGTTTGAAACTGATTCATATACACAAATAAAATATTATTGCAATGTAAATCCAATCAAATGTCCATTGGCATAAAACACAAGAGTGTATAATATCACTATTACGTATAAAGTTACTACAAACCAAGAGCTGTGTTATTTTTGATTGCCAGTGTATATATGTAAAACGACTTCGTGCACTGCTACACTTTCATTCCTTCATTTTATTCATGCTTTTTGTTTCAGGTTTCAACAATTACTTTTATGATTTCCTACAGTGAACACGTGTTTTTTGTCCATAACTTGTTCAAAGTGTTGCTCACTCGAAGTTTAAGATCGTTGTCCTAAGGAAATTACAAGTTTGTTACAAACTCAATGAAGTCAAGAACACGCGAGAAAAAATAGTGTCTACCACTTTTTAAATGTTTAACTGAAGACAACGAGAAAGGCGAAATGGTACTTGAAGGCAAGAAAATAAAAACGAACAAAAAAGCAAAAAACCTTGGGATAGTCTTTGATAAAAAATAAATCTTTGGATTTGATTGCGGAGGAAAAGGGCTATTCAATTTTAAGTTATTTGCACGGAGAAGGAGTCTTTTTTATTTCAAAATATCAATGCATCTGTATGCTTAAAGAATAAAGACGCAGTCTCCCCAAAATCATGGTATGAAGTTTCACCAAATTCATCATACTGCATTTGTATTGGTTATAAGCACAATGAAATTTCAACAGATTTTTACAAATGAAAGTTTTGTTAATCAGAAATACACATAAACAAATTAATTTTTCTTTCAATGTTGGTGCATGTGCGTTTTACGTTACAAATAAATATCACGTTGAATTGTTTTCTCTTTGATTATTAATTTTTTACAGAACTGAGAGAATGCCAATGTTTGATATTATGCTTGTCAAAAAATTAAATGAAAATATTGATTTGAAGTAAAGCTATGATCGTTTCAAGCCAGACTCTCAGAACCTCTCGCTGTAAACTATAAAAAGAAAATCTCGCGGAAGTGATCACATCATTTACATTACGTGTTCAGATTCAACTGACTTTCGTAACACTGTTTCACGACAATGCTAAGAACTATGATATACATATTATTTATCGTGATAAATATCACGTTGAATTGTTGAATCTGTTGTTACACTTTAAACATATTCATGTCTCACTAGCGTGTTGTTATAAATTAGAAGAAAACCCAAAAGAACCAACCGTCAATATTTTGTAAAGTTTATCTTCTTATCACGAAGAGCTCTCATATGTCAACGCATTGTTGTCATAAGACTTCTGATATAGGAGTGTTGGAAAATTGCCGGATAACTTGACGCTCTATTGTGCTATCAGCTCCACTTGGACAATTAACCGCATCATAAAAAGGTGTAGTTTCTTTTTTACATGAGCTTAAAGTTAAGAAAGGTGAACAGTTTTTGTTATTGACAAAGTTATGGGACGATCCTTATTTAAACGAAGTCAGTTAACTGTGGTCATTTTGTACGTTTGTCCTTGTTGATCGGTTTGAGGTACTTTACCCTTGATTAAGTTTGGACATTTTTCAGTGATTAATATGACATTTAGGAACTAATCTAAGAGCATTGTAGGAATGGTATGTATATGACGTGACAACTAAGGTAAAAACAGCTGAATAACAGACAGTTATCGAACCAGGCGAAAATATTTGCGCATCATTAATTTCAGTCATAGGCTGCATCAAAACCATTGTGCTATTTCATTTGAGGGTTATTATAAATATTATACTTTTATGCTTAGTTAATCATAAAATCAAACAAGCATAGGATGATTGCATTGTCACTGATAAATACAAGATTAAGGTGGGTATGTTTAATTCAGATACAAAGGTTGCAGTTTGATCTCGCCTTTTGTAGCTGAAGTAAGGTTGGAAAGAGTTCATTTGGTTGTAGGTCGCTTTGCCAGTCTAGACTCGAAGCAATGTTTCATTGATTCGTCGTTTTTAGTGATGTTTTATATTGTTTGAAGAGGTTGCTATGCTAGGCTGTTCTACTTGGGCGTCTTGCTTTGCTACTGAGTCTGCTTTGTCGTGCCACAGTTTTTGTGTCTGAAGTACCAGTTTAACAAAGGCTTTGGCAAGTTTGTCGTGTTGAGACGTTTTTACACCCTTGATATCGATTGCGTCTGGCGTTTTGTTGATTTGTTTTTGAAATTGTTCATTGGTCTGGAAATCCTTGAGTTTTGTCTAGGTCAATAAAGTTGTAGTTTCCCCTCTGTGATATACATTGATTTCTTTATATAATTAATTGTTCAGAATATTGACTGTGTACAGAATTTGAACAATTCCTGGGTCAAAACCACCATGGTAATTGATATGGGTCTGCTGAAATGTAGGTTAAGTATTAAATGATTTTCTCCTTAGCAGTGACAACCCTGCTCTCAAGTCTTTTTAAAATATATTTTACGTGGGTACCATGGTTTGTTTGAAGGGACACTTTTTCTTGGATAGATTTATCATTTTTAAATATTTGATATTAGAAAATCTTTCTATGACGAATTGTGTTTTTGATTATCACCAAAGGGAAGAGGCGTAGACCTTGGGCAAACTACCCCCACATTCAGAAATAATCATCCGGTTTGAGCAGTTCTGCTTGATATACGTCATTTATGATTCGTTCAGCCTACGACTTAACATTAACGTCGCACACAAATGGGATCCAATTGCTATCTTTACTCGGCAATCAAACGCAGTTGGTACAATTGGTCTTGCATGTGGATGATTGATTGGATTTCCTACCTCCACATAGAAAGCTTTATTGACAATCATAACCAGGACTCATTTGGCAATCTCAATGCACAATGCTGTGTGTTCATATAAGAACCCAGGGTGGAACTTACTGTTTTCTTTAAAAGTGCGAATGTCCTGATTGTAGTCCAAATCTATTCGAGAGGAAATGAACAATAGTATCAAACTAAAAAAAAATGGCTAAGATTATCATTACGCAACAGAAACAACAGATATACAGTTAACAAGTTTTTACGGGATAACCACATTTGATTAAAAATGGCGGCAAAGAGGTCGTCTAATATAAACATGGCAAACAATTAAAACGGTTTATCTCAAATAATAAAAACATAGTAGTATCCGGTTATTATCCCCCTGATGGGTCATGTACTGGTATAAAAACCGGAAGGGAATATTAACGGGGGGTCGGGGGGCATGATGTAAAAGTAGTGGTGGGCAGAATCTATCGTGAGAATCGACACTTTCGATACTTAGACCTTTGATCTGTACATCGATTCTTAGTCCACCACCTTTCGATTCTCAATTCTTGATACTTAGCCAGTTTGAGCCCTTCTTTCACTAAGAATCGGGGTATTTTTGGTATTACTAGCTTGATGAACGTACCTTAGAATCGAAATTCGGGTTTGGGTATTGATAGGTTGTTGAACGTAGTCTTGATTTTTAACTGCTGAGAATCGAAGACAAAAATTCGATTGTATTATAGGGTATCAGTAGCTTGTTGAACGCTACCGTCAAGGCTTGAGTATCAAGCTGAGTTTTTTAATTGCCTTACTGAGTATCTAAACAGAATCGATACCTTTGATACTTAGAAATCCATTACTATGATTCGACAACACATTTTCCAGACAGGATCGCGCGTCTTTATTTAAAAGAAATATATGTATTTACCAAAAATAATTCCGTTTGAAATATATACGTCAATACCCGCTTTAACGACGCACCTTATTTTTATGATCCCTCGAAATCGTACTCGGGTGTCACATTTCACAGCAGGTAACTTTTACAGCCACATGTCAATCAAAGTCGACGACGTAAACTGTTTTGAACACACATGCTCTCCCTGCAATCTGACCGACGCCCAAAAATCAAAGTTTACCTGCCAATCCCTGTCGATAACGTTGCTGTCACACATGATCTCCCTGTAATCGGGATGACGCCCACAATTCAAAGTTTACCTGTCAATCACTGTCGATAACGTTGCTGTCACACATCATCTCCCTGTAATCGGGATGACGCCCACAATTCAAAGTTTACCTGTCAATCACTGTCGATGACAATAGATCAGGTCTCAGTGGGGAAGCAAGAGGAGACCAACCTACTTTATAAATAGCTCCACGGCAGATTATTTCTATCATCATTATACAAGAAGGGGGGTAAAAACTTATGTTTAAATAAGATAGTATTAATATAAAGTTTTTGTAATATGAATATTTTTCTGATCTAAAAAAAGTATAATTCTAGAGTTCCGACCCTTGAAAGCTCGGCCATCAAGTATTGTTTTTTTTATCATTTTAAATGTTCCATAGTGCTCAATGTTTCCAGAAATATTTTGTCATATTCAGTTTCAATATATTTTTTGTGCTCAAGTCTATATTTGAACATATTTTAATTGAGAGATGTAGATTTAGTCATAAGAAATATTTGACACCTCGAACTATTTCTTAAATTTATGATTTGACAGTTTCTGAGTTATGGCTGTTTTTAAAGAATATGTTTTGAAAAAAAATATCTTTAAACATGATAAGGATTGAGCCTAGATCTTGATGTTATGTTATGTTTATTGCAAAATGTTTGATAAGATATAACTTAGGGCCCACATAAAGGCAAGATGTTTTTGTCATAGCCATGGACATAAGTGTAGTTGAGGTTATTTCACAGTCTGGTTTGCGTTGAACGCTTGTTTTACGCTTGTAATTTCTAACCCTTAGACCGTCGCCTGAGTTCAATGTGAATTCCACAATAACGGTTTTTGGTTAGATAAAGCCCAATTGCAGCACAAATATAATTATGATGTAGCCTTGGTGCTCATATCTCTCACCTATTGCCAAGAGAGAAAGTCGCAATAGTCATGATAAAGTACACTTGTAATATCTAACAACTTTAGACCCTAGCCTACGCCAAATGGTAATACCAATACCAAAAGCTTGTCGTAGCCTGTAGCCTGTAAGGGATGATTTAAAGCCATTGTGATCACGTAACTGACTGATTAGGGGAAAGGCATAGTGCATATGACTATGTTTAAGTCAAGTTTGGGCATTGATATTATATATGATAACACAGATGATTATTCCGACAACGAAATCGAGGTAATCCCAAATCTAAGCAGTAACTTTGATGTAGCCCAGGTAGTTGTTTGATTTTCTAACTGTGGCACAAATTTAGTCTATATTCTCATCAAAAGTAAAGAAAACAAGCATCTAGATCATCAAAAACAATATTTTCCAGAAACAAAATATCACTTAGCAGATTCTTGTTATTATGAAATAATGATTTTCGATGAAATTTGTTAAAATGTCACTAAGGTTTATTTTATGATTTTGGAAATGAAAATGTTAAACAGTAATAAAAATACAATGGAAAATTGCCTTTTTTCCATATTTTCAATTACTAAATATTTAGAACCATGCACATTGGGAGACACTTTGTTTCGGTGATTCTCCCTTTTTAATTCCCTGGTTGAGTGAGGCCTGTTCCATCAGCTCGTCGAAAGCTTGGCGCCTAATTTGGTTTTAATAAAAATTGTTGGCTGTAGTGCTGACCCCAAGTTAAAGGCGAAGTAACGGAACAAGCCTTAATGACCCAGGGAATTGAGAAAGGGCAGTAACCCTGAAACACAAACAATTGATGTTACCATATAATTGAGATCCAACTGATGACTTCTGATGACTGCTGTCTCAATTTTACATGGCTCTTAATCTTTATCATTATCATATTCAAAGTTACTCAAAGCAAGTCAGAAACCAAATTTGATACATACGGAGCTTACACGTTGTGTGACAAAATATAGATTGTTTGTTAACCCAGTGGAGCTTTGACTCGAGTCTGTTTCAATGTACTATTTATTGTGTTATGTTTATTTGACAGAGGGGGGGGGGACTGAGCTCTTATGTCACTATATAATATAATATTGAACAGATGATGTGCAAAGATTTCCTAGTAGTAGCCCAAAGGATATGCATGTCCTGTTATATTTCGATGTTTGTTGGAGTGGATATGTTGGGTTCTGAGTCGGAAACTTATATATTGTTCATGCCTGGCATATTTATTTATGTTGTCTTTGGCAGTTATTTTTGTCATATTTTGTGGGAATAAAAAGAACACACAATCTTTTATAAAGGAGGTAAACCTTAAAGTTCAGATGATATAAAAATCTCTGATACACATCTTTAGAATATGGGAGTATATGGATCTAAATCATTTGTTTAAGCTCTTGATGCTGGGCATAAGATAAACACGATATTAAAACGTTGAACCGATGTATTTCTAAATCTAATTGAAGACACATGCTTAAGAGATTATACGAAAGCCGTGTTCTTCTTCTTTTATGACACAATTTATGAGTTTCCAAGAGTCGCCCTCGGTCCCCCCTCTTTGGTATTTTCCAATTGCCCGATCTTTAAAAAAACAGGCCAGGTAATAGGTAACTTAGGGGGGCGAGTGCCGGCTAACCATACAAGAGACCGTGGTCTAAATCTGAGTTAAGGTATTTTTCATTTTTTTCAAAAAATGTCTAATACTTTCGGACTCAACTCCTGAATTCCCATAGATCTGAAATGTATATGCACGATTGTATTCATTGATTTATATAGAAAAAAAATACAATTCAGGGGTATAATAGGGCAAGTAAATACCGTCTATGCATTACACACATAATCATTTTTTGTTGAAAAAATACCGTTCATAGAACATGTACTCTTCTATTATAAATAAAGCAATTAGAAAATAGTTCAGTCCATATTCGACCAAAGCCAGTTTGCCCTTGAGGACAAATCTATTAATAGACCCTTCTTACCGAAACTCATAGAAAGATATCCGTAGTAAACTTCCAATTTTCGCTAAGTTTCGGTAAGAAGGGTCTATTCATAGATTCTTCCACAGTGGAAAACCGGCTTTTGTCGAATGGGGAAAAATCTATTCAGGACAGATACCAAAACAAAGTAACGAAAAAGGAAATTGCTCTCTAGCTATTTCTAAAGACCACAGTTATAGCATGAGATAATCAAATGTGTTTTTATTTTAACATACGGAAGAATGTAGGCAAGTAAGAAAGACTCCAGTTAGAGAGTTACCTCTAACAGGCAAACAAACAAAAGTACGTGCACCTCGTTTATTTACAATCACCAATCATCAAACCTGATTCACGGAATAATATCCTACATTGAAAACATAAGGCAACACAATCTTTGTTAAATAGAGGACCATTAAATAAATAAACTACAAATATTTTTAATAACAAAACAGACAAATTAAGGCATGATACATACGGGTTTGCATTGGATTTAATAATAGCAACCTACAATCTTAAGAACATTTCTTGAACAGCTTTTAAAATTAAGAAAAAAAACGAACTATCCCACTTGCTTGAGGACAGTCTATGAAATGTGCACATTTTAAAAAGAAAAGTTCCCCTGAATATGGTGGAAGGATTTGTATTCAAGCTGAATGTTATAAACTAAGAAACGTACACGCATGATAAATTATATACGGTTTTGCAAAAGATCGGATTATAGCAGGCTGAAATAGAGTGAAATAGGAAGAACGAGGTTTGAAATATTATAACAAATAGAAATAGTCGGGGAGAATGAGGGGTTTCTCTTCACCTCCCACGACTCAACTGGACTTGAATTTTAATGATCCTAATGGTACATAGACACAAAATAATGGCTTTGACTTAAGCAAACTGACCAAACAATGAAAGGTGTTGCCGAGACGATTACAAATATGTTTTTCTACGATACGACCATTAGTTCTCGAGTTATGAGGCCCAGTATGTTTGTGACGTAAACAGGGTATATTTTTTCCACTGGTCAAAATTAAAAATTGTCGTATTTTAATGCTCAGCACCAATAAATAAGTTGGAATAACACGTCTAAACCAGATGAAAAAATAGTGACTTTGGGTCACTTTTTGGTGAAGCTTTTTTAGTTAGGAGCTAAGCGTATTGTAGTAATATATAATAAAAAAACGAAAGCCTGTTTAGTCTCGCTGGCAATTACCGTGCCTTATTTATCAGCATTAAATTAAACTTAGTATTTTCTGTTTACTGAGAGTGTATACTATCGATAAATTGATGTCATCAAAAACATGTATGGTAAATTGACTCGTACAGGGGTAATGTAAGTGAGTTAATGAGATTAAATAACTGGCTTTTATGAAGAAACCCTCCTTTGCATAACCCCTGCACGAATCAATTAACCATGAACTATTTGGCAAACTATGTTTTTATGTTCCTAATAATGGTTTCTAAAAATATTTTGCAAACAATATCACTTTGTATTTAAAATCGATCCGTACAGGAGTCAGCGGGATATTATTTAAAATTATACCATTACGTGAGTAAGTATTCATTTGCAGGAGCCCTGTTCGACTCAACTAATAATGATATTGTTGGCAAACTATGTTTACCGGTTCCTAGAAGTGTTTTCTTACAATATATAATACCCGGCGTTACACAGGTTTACACAATCTCAAATCAATTGTTGCCCTTACGTCGCTAATAGCAGTCTACAAAATGTTTTGTGGCATAGTACCCGGTCTTACCCGGGAAGGATACAAAAAGAAAGAAACACGAATTTGGCTGACTTTTGAACCACCCTGTAGACCTCTCTCTCTCTCCATCCACTATGCGCAAATATGCAACCAACCTCTTTTTTAAATCATATTTTGAAACACCTCGTAGTATTAGAATTCACTTTTGGTTTCAGTTTTTGTTTACATT
>JAUUEB010468501.1:0-11744 GCA_032362205.1 Clione limacina | reverse complement strand
ACAAAATATTATATTTATATATATATATATATATATATATATATATATATATATATATAATCGCTAAAGCTAGTTTAATACTACCAGCCTCTCGACACTATTATGCCAATATAAATCTTCACAATAATTTGTGTTTTAGCATTAACTTTACATATACACATTTATAAACATGATAAAATTGATTACATAGGACATTATATTGCAGAGCTATAATCATGACATCAACCTCAGACTGTTGTTAAATTTACTTTACCCATTGATTAGATAGCCACTTAACATCGATAGAATAAAGGCTTGGTTATAGTCTATAAGATTTAGCAGTTAGGATGGAAAAATAGTCTATAGTTTTTGACTATATTTTTTGGCTTAAACGTATTCAATCATCCAATTTCCGAAGTGTTTGCCAAAAAATCTTCGGTGCCATTTTTTCTACGCCCTTTGACTACCCCCTACACCATAATATTACAAAAATTACAAAACGAGAGTAATATTCATAATAATTTTGTATTGGTTCTCAAATTGAAGGTCCTGAGCAGAAAACTCTATTCATACCACTATTGATGTTAGGATGTTAGTCGGTATGAAAATAAGAAAGATATCGGGGTTCGAATCCAATATGACCGCAGTCCAAAACAATTTTCGTTTAGTCTATGGGATTTGGCATATATGATGGGAAAGTAACATTAAGGGTTTTTATGATATCTGTGCATTCATATAGACCTAAATATCTTATTTCAGGTGGGTGTGTACAATTATCCTCGCTGGCCCTATTTCAAAATCTTTGCTACGCGCGGCTCTCATTGCATCCTCACAGACAGGTTAAAAATCGCAACATCCTGATTTAGCGCCACACAAATAAGGTATACCACAGGGAAATTAATTTCGATTGAATCGTTTAAAAACGGAAGAGAGTTGACTAAGATAAGGAAGTTATGTGTCTAGACAACTTAAGTGTAGATGTCTATAAGTTGAGACATTTTCATCCTGTTAGTAAATTGCCAAGCCAGAATGTCAGCGAATTGCCATTTCTTTTAATGAACAGATTTTATCTGATATAGACACAAAACGACAAAATTAACCAATATTTTCGTTATTTGTGCACCGATTTTTAAACCAATTCGGAGAGCCGTAATATCTTAATCTATTATACTAAGCTCCAAAACGTCTACCGATTTGTTTATCAAAAAGCAAATGTCTTCTGTGTCTTAGTAATTAATTTCATGGTACATTATGATGTTATACAATATTTAAGAAACACAATATAATGGTTCACACGTCACCCAAGTTTTGATAAATGAAAAAAGTAAAATATTGTTGTTAACACAATATTAGTTGCATCGGTAAATATGTCTGCGGATAAAAGTGAACTTGTTTTATATTATGCATTAAATGCACAAACCGTCAAAAACAGATTCATAAAAACAATATCACTTTCTCTCTTTGATAAGGCTGGTTTCATGGATACGTGTAATTTGTTTTGCGCTAGCAACTTGACATTAATTAACTTGTTTAAGGAAAGGCCTAGTTGCTTATAATTATAACAAACAATTTACCAAAAACATAAATCTGCGGTATATTGAGGTTATAGTTATGCTTGGTGCATTTTTCCTATATTACTTTGGTAGCTGAAAAAAACCCAGCTTTTGGGGTATTACAACGTCTTACAGTGCCTCGAGCTGAAATTAATTGGTTATGAAAAGAAAAAAAGTCGACGTTAGAACAAATCCTACGCAAACTGTTCAATAAAGACAAATCTTTACCAGTTTGGACAACTTACGCTCGGTACACTGTTGCATGTCGGACATCTTGCAGGTACTTAAGTCTATTATCAAATTTACTATGAGGGGTGTAATGACAATTCGTGCCGGGAATAGGTTCATAAGAGAACCGCGTGCGTACTTCATTTCGTCTTTAATCAATAATCAGCTTCAAAATAATAATTGCCAGTGTCAACGACTTGTGCATCCTGATTTGTTTCTATAATCATATCGTAGAAAATAGTGAAGCGGGAATAGGGTATTACTGACATGTTTTGCTCCCATACCGTAAATTTAACAGTAATAAGGTATTTCATACATTTTCTCATGTATATATATTTGACATCTTTAGAAGCTTGCGTAGAGATAAAAAAAAAGACTTCGCACGTTCATTTGTAAAATTGAGCCCTGAGAGTGCCAAAAGATAAACTGATGTGAATTTGTTCTATTATAAAATACTCTGTGGTAACTGATCAAAGAATAAATCCCGGGCTTCCGATAAAGTTCAGTTTTGTGAGGACCACATGTGCAAGGTGTACATTGTCATTTCAAATGAATGCAGTACAGAAAATGTTGTGCACCGATAGTAGCATCCGTTTCTTGGCTTAAATGGCTTATATCTGGAGTTTAATCCTTTAATTTCTTAAAATATCAATATGATTACAAACAGTAGATATGAAAACTGCAGATCACCCAAAAGGATTGTAGGTTAGTTATTTTTACACCTTACACAATTAGTATGAAATTGTTTGAAGTTATGCTCATCTGGAGCGCTTTCTAAAAATTAGTCAACAATTCTCAAACAAATCAAGGCACATGATCAATTGTCATCATCCGGCCATGTGACAAACAGTTCAGCTTAGCGAAGGCGATCCGGATGGATGCCGAAAGCTCCTGATGAGCTTCAATAATATCTCGAATGTAAGTGTCTAAATCAAAAAATATTTGATGGATCCTTCGACGCTGAGACTTTCCCAACCGCTTAAGAACGAACCAGATCAGCAGATCATTCTAAGCTTTAGAAAATGGGAGACACAGGAGAAGAAAATTGCCGCGTTCCGCAATCATTTGCATTTTACACTTCACTGTAAACACCATGACGTCACACCACCGAGTTTGTCACTCAAATGTTCCATGAAAGGTAGGAACGCTTATTTGATTATTAAGAGGGCGCAGAAAGCATTAACAAACGAGAGGATAAACGAGGTTAAGAGGAAATTGAAAGGCTTCGAGTTAGTTAGAGCTGACGTGGATTAATTTTTGTTCACGTCGTTGCCTAGTGATACCTAAGCGGAAGTTAGGAGTTGGGTGGCACATGATGTCACATTTGTAAACATCCGGGCGAGACAACAGAAGAAGTTCGCAAAGTTGTTGTTGAAGAAAGAGAAAAACGAGACCAAGAAGAATGGTCCGATAACACCTGTGTCAGACGAAGAAGAGGAAAGAATCAAAAGTAAGTGGGTCATAAATGTTTCTAGTCATAAGTTGACAGAAGACGAAGAATCACTACTTCTCAAAGGTTTAAATTTCGTCATCACACCCCAGAAGATCCCTGTAGAGGATTATGTGATTGGAGTGGAGTCAGCCTGTCGGTTGATTGGTTCTTACACTAATGAGGCAGAGACTTTAAGGGCAGATGTAGTCAGATTATTTAAGAACACCCCCACCCATAGATCTAACATTAGCAGAAATGAAAGATCAGCTCTTGACAGTTGAGCTAAAAATAAAGATCTAACCGTTGTGCCTGCTGACAAGGGGGGGGGGGTCTGTAATTATGAACACTTCTGACTTAGTCCTATATTAACAACGTAATCACCTAATCAATCACATAATTTGTATGTCGACATGACTAGTTTTAGTATTGTATACAAAATGGAAGAATGTAAGAGAAGAAAGGAGCAAAAGTCGTGATAAACGGACACATAATCAACTATAACATAACAATTACTGTTATTAAACAAAACGCCCCTTCAAAGCAAATGACCTCATTTCGCTTAGGTCAACACACAGTTATTGTGAAATGAGTGCTTTAGATTTTCTATGAATTAGTTATGGGATTTGAACGATTTCTGTATCTAGGAATACGAAAACCTTCCACCAGAACTCTGCTTTCTTTCTTTTTTCTGGATAATCAAATTACATCAAAGACTTGACGGACTTTAATTGTTCTCTGGAATAACGACGACAGGGAAGTTTTTACTTGTCATCAAGGGACATCGTTTTCATTTCCTTCCTACCACTGTTTGTCTTGGAAATCAATTTATTCTGTCGTCATTGGCGTGGGCCAGAACATAACTTCTCTTATCCGTTTATTGTGTTTGGACGCGCACAGTTTCTCTTATTAGCGGCTATATTCCTGAGAGAACCAATACTATTTTTGTACTGTATTAACTTATTTCAAGTGTGGTTCTCCTCCTTTCATTCTGTCCTTTTGTCAATATAATTTTCTCTTTCTTATTTCCAAAAAATTCTTTTCGAAACAATACTTTTCGTAACGTTTCTTTTCAGAACGTTTTCCTTTCTTACTTTTTTGTTTTAAAACTAAAAATGAAAAGTAAACACCTATGCATGAAAAAGGTCTTTTTGTATCAATTTCTTTGTTTGATGAAACCTTCTTCCATCCATTCAAGTTCTAGTTTTTATGCCATATGAGTGAAAGTACCTAAAGTTTGGGACGAATTCATTTCCCATATTTTTTTTCTTTATCAATCGTAAATACTTTTCGATATCCTGGTCCTTTATGTAGTTTCTTCTTGCAGGTGTCTTGTAGTATCTTCTTGAATTAACCGTGTGAAATAATTTCATGATAGTCGCCAGAGTTACCGTTCTTAATGCCTCTATCTAATAAACATCCATACCTTGCGTTTCTTCTTCCTCTACTTGAATTCGACTGTCATTTGCTTCTTTTCCATATTTTGATATGCCAAATGATCTTGCTTATTCTGTGTCGTACTGACATGAGCTCTTCTCTTATCTACTTGTTCCAATTTCTTTTGATATATCAATTATTATTCTCTCTTCCTTTAATTTCCTTTTCCCAATTCTAATATACACATTCTTGAATCATCATATGACTTTCTCTTTATTAATGTTGGACATTATTTTCACTTATAAATACTGTCCTAATATCCTCTTTTCCATTAGGAAATTTTCCTCTTTGATCGTCATTGTTTCCTTTTCTTAATACAGATTTAGCATCCTGGTTCGATTGTACTGTCTTTCTCTGCAAAATAAAGTCATTTTCCATGTTCTAGGACAATATTTGGATTTGTCTTTCTTGACCCCAATGTTCTGATTTTTTTAATATCATATAAGCTTCTGTTTGTCTTTGCTGTAAAAGTAACGACGCTGTGCTGTAGTTCCGGGATACCTCCTGCCACCGACTTATTGTTTGTGATTCGGTCTATAATAGCCAAAGCTGTCTTACATGATTTCGATTTGGACGGAGAAATACTTAGGCATCTTCCTCTTTTGAAGTCTGTTCTTACAGACTTTACATATCTACCATCTGAAATTATAACAAGGTTGATGGACAGGTCCGGTCAAGATCCAAGAGAGGGGATGACTTAGACTTCAGACACAATGAAGATGTTCTGCTCTGTAGAATGACTAAAAAGAGCTGGAGAGTTTACCAACGTTATTGAAACACTTGGGAGCCAATGCCGTGCATGCAACGAAGGTTCTACTTATGCTGAGATTGACACGATCTCCTAAGAAAGCTGTGGCAATACGTCAATTAGTCACAAAGTCAAGACAGGGATTCAGTGCATGATACAAAATTCAACCCAGTTGCGAGTGCTTAAATGCTACAAACATAACAACACATTGCATATTTATGGGAGTCAAGGCAATCACTGAAACATTGCTGTAAATAAAAGACCAATCTTTATACGCTGCAATCATAGTCACTGACTCCCTGAGTGCAAAAATGAAAAAAAAACATACACTTGCAGATTTCTTTACACCCTTTTAAAAAGCAACATAAGCATAAAAACAATGTTGTTTTGCACCTGGCCACCATGGTAATAGTGTAGATAAATTTGCTGTGAAGTCAGGAGCAATTACTATAGAAAAAAACAAATGTTTTGGGCTTTGTCCAAAACTTCTTGTCGATAATTGGCAAATAAATCCTAACACGCCACTGATTTCTTTGTTAAAAAGGGGCATCCAAAGAGGAATAGGCAGCAAATGCAATCTTTGTGGACTATATCCAAATCCAAGTCCATAACCAACTTTTCGTTTCAAAGCGACTTTTTGGGAGAAGTGAGAGGCAGGTTTTGTCCGACACTCATTGTAAAGATAAAAAAACTCATCCAAAGTGCCCAAAAGAAGTTACCAAATAAGAAAGTCTATGAGGATATGAAAGAAATGGTAAACAATTTTTTTATGAATAAAATAAGAAAATACCAGGTTTCTGAACTATGAGACGAACAGATTCAGTTTTATATCGACAACCCATATACCATATAGTAAAATAAGACAGTGTTTCAGAAAACGTGTGCATTCATTCCACGTTTTCAATTGAATCGTAATACATGAGAAATCTCTCGATGGTGACATGACTTCAGCCACATTGTAAGATGTGAGGTCGGACAAAGACATTTAAATAATCGGAGGTCTTAACTAGTCACGTAATGTATTGTTACTATCTCAGGTTTTAACTAGTCACGTAATGTATTGTTACTATCTCAGGTCTTAACTAGTCACGTAATGTATTGTTACTATCTGTCTTAACTAGTTACGAAATGTAATGTTACTATCCATCTTAACTAGTTACGAAATGTAATGTTACTATCTGTCTTAACTAGGCACGAAATGTATTGTTAATATCAGTCTTAACTAGTCACGTAATGTATTGTTACTATCTGTCTTAACTAGTCACGAAATGTATTGTTACTATCTGTCTTAACTAGTCACGAAATGTATTGTTACTATCTGTCTTAACTAGTCACGTAATGTATTGTTACTATCTGTCTTAACTAGTCACGAAATGTATTCTTACAATATCAGGTCTTAACTAGTCACGAAATGTAATGTTACTATCTCAGGTCTTAACTAGTCACGAAATGTATTGTTACTATCTCAGGTCTTAACTAGTCACGTGATGTATTGTTACTATCTCAAACCTTATGCTATAGGATTATTTTTTGCACAACAGAAAACATGCTGACAATGTTAAGGGTGATTTGAATATCAACGCTTTTGCAATCGAAATATTGAAAGAAAAATTAATTTGATACCAAAAGTATTCAAATGTGATAAATGGTTACGAAGCTTTCGTCGAAAAGGCGGAAGTTGTAATCATAGAATATAACCTGAAAATGCGATTTAAAATGTAATCTTCGTTGATTCACTTAAAAGTTTCACTGATTTCTCAGTGGCATGTTGTCATATATAAACACGTTTTGTATCGAATCATTTTCTATATATGTTGTGAACGTTACAGAATACCACATGATTCTATAATTAACAAGTTTATCAATATTTCGATCTCAAAAGTCATTACCAAAGCGAATGTGTTCTGTTTTCTATATCTGTAATATCCTTTTACGTGGTTTACGTGGTTATTGCTTTGTTTCTATTACTTTGTTGACGATATCTATAACACATCGCGACAAATATATCAATTATTTATTGAAATTGTGCCTTAAGATTATGCATAAGTTCTCAAGTGTTGGTGTGTTGCTTATCGTTTTGATGAATAGAATCAAGAATTTCATGAATTGATTGAATACCTTACCAACTTTCACATATGTTGTCATTAAAAATGATATTAGACAAATATTTTTACTTAACAATCATTTGAATATTTGTGACTTCAAATTAAAATAATACAAAAATGTCGTATCGCTAAACTAGCCTCAATTCGTCGACTTGATTGTTACGCTCCCTCTCCTTGCAATTTTATAATCACACATATTCAAAAGTGGCAGTAAAAAAACTCAAAAAATACTCTTTCAAAGTTTTAAAACACCCAGTACACTTAAAAGTTACCAGACCTACTCTAAGAATCAGCTCAGCCGAGAAATAATGTGTACAAAACCAATTAGTCCACTAAGGTTCTAAACGCATGATTGATATTACCCCCCCCCCTTCTCCCCCTGCAAAATCTGTTTTAATCTCGAGGTGCTTGCATACTGGATTGTGTTCGTTTAAGTATCATATTTCTGTACAAAGTGGGAATCAAGTGTGATGCCGTGTTTTACATCCGTTATAAATGTATGACTGTCAAAAATCATATCTTCCGGGTTAACATGTCCCTATGAATTTGGTGCGTATCAAATTTAATGCTTTGTTTTACATCTTTTTATAATTGGGGTATGTCGCTTGGGATGTATATTTTCAAGTAAAAAATTTCATACAAATATCGTTTTAGAATTACTCTAAAAAGCAGCAAACATGGAAAATATAGAGACCCCAAAAGAGCACGAACCTAGGTATTTCAAGACATGCTTTTCACTGGTGCCCATATAGTGTATGAAACAATCTGGGAATAAACTTTGCGAACACCAACCAATTGATAGATCCGGAAATGCTCGCAACAAGTTTGCAACAAATTGAATACACTTTATGTAATTTTGGGTCCATATTTACCAGCTGGCTCAAGATACAGTGAACATTACACATTTTTTATACGAAATTGTTGACTTCTGAGTGTTTAGAGTCAAGTAGTATTGGAACGTGTTTTAGCGAGTTCGAATTACTTGTCTCTAAGCATGGATAGGGCAAATATTTTCGTCTCAAAAATTAAAAGTGTGGTTTTTATTTTATTTCATATCCGATTTAATTGACCGAAACTAAATAACATTTATTTTGTAGAAATAATTAAGAATTTGAAATAAATTATCATTTACGGAATCCTAATTTTGGCATCCGAGTAGCAAGTACAAATTTTTTTTCTTACTAAATACTTCCTTAAAACGATGGTGCGCGAACAATGAAGTCAAAGACAGAATGAACATTTGATTTTCCTAATCACAGATAAAATTATTTTACGCCAATGTAGGTCACATTTTTTGTGTCTTTTTGCATTTTCATGATTACAGAAGATGCTCTATCGTGTGCAATGAATTTGGGATTTTCCGATGATGAGGAAACAATGATTACCACACTAAGTCATCTATTTTGCTGTGCAACATGTTTTACACATGAGTTTTATAAGGAAAAATGTTGAACTCTAGTTTTTTTTTCTCTTTACGTCACTTATGCCTAGGAAATAAAGCCACGTATTGGTCATTTTTAATCCGTGTCCAACCTATTGATTGCAATCGGGTACATGAGTTGTTAATCCACTCCAAAAAACCGACAACCGTGATTGATCTAGCATTGTCTAGTCACGCATACCATGATGTCCAATATCCTTCACTTACGAAGATATTTACGAAACCTGACATGATCGGTGATATCGCATTTTCTCAAAACCAATTTCCCCCACATCAGAACATACTTATTGATTATTTACTTCAATATACAGTTACAACCTAGAGTTAACTCAACAATCTACGAAGAACAATCTACGTCAAGAGATTATGGTACCTCATTTGTCCACCCGCCAAACATGTCAGTAATGTGGAATTAATCGACCACGTGTCTTATATGTCAAAGTTGCGTCCCTTGTCGAATCTACATTAACTGACATGATCGGTGAAACCGCATTTTCTCAAAACCGGGGAGCTAGCCTATAGAGCACTTTTACCTTATATCCTCGGTATCGACCAAAATACACCTATGAGCTAGATCTCTGGTACCGGGTCTCTAGCCTGTTCGTTTTTAAATCATCAGGTACAATCATGGAAATTAGTCGACTGGATCAATCAGATAAATAGTTTTTGACGCCATTCAGAACTTGCTTCCTAGGGCAAAAGAGTTCAATGTGACCTATGGATAAATCATTGTGTGTGATTCTAGGACCCCTGAGGTATATGAAACAATGGTACAATTTATTTTGAAATTGTTTGTTGATTTAAAAAAAAAATATTTTGTTCGGGTGTTTTTTGGGAAAAAATTGTAAATGTTGCTATAGGGTTGACAAGAGTTGCCAACGCAAAAGATTTCGCCACATTCCAAATTCTGCATTCTCAAATTATTTGTAGATTTTAGGTATTTTGACTAGGTATGATGCTAAGTAACTTTTTTGGCTCAAGTTATGTTTTTGAGAGTGTAGTAAATGTTATATGGAAACACATAGTAAAATACTCCCAAAAAGTGAAGGTTTTGTCTGACCTTAAGTGTCTTTGGATGACTTTTTCTTAAGAAAAAGGCGTTCTTAGTTAAATACTCACCTTATACCGTAGAACATGGTCACCTTTTTAGTACCTGACTTTTAAGTTTGACTATAAGAAAGTAATTATAATGTTTTATTTTTATTTTTTTAATTAAATTACTGCTTTTATTTATCAAAAGTTAAATATATACTATCAGTGGTAATGAGAGAATGAAAAATGAGTTGACTATTTTTATAGTTAGTCTTGTCTTTTTTATTTTTTAATCTACTTTGGTCTTCACAAGAATATGTTAAGTGCGTATAATGGAGGTTTCTGGCTGGCCAAGCAGTTGATTCTACTCTATCCGATACAAAAGCTTACAACTACTGACTTAACAAATGTCCACAGATCTCATCGGATCTATAACATATAGTATATATTTAACTGATACCTTATACCGTAGAACATGGTTACCTGACTTTTAAGTTTGACTATAAGAAAGTAATTATAATGTTTTATTTTTATTTTTGTAATTAAATTACTGCTTTGTAATATCAAAAGTTAAATATATGCTATATGTTATAGATCCGATGAGACAAAAACTGTTGTTGATTGTTCTATCAAAGGCTTAATTTACTCTGTCAAGTAATAATCTGTGATTGTTTATTATCAATCCTTCGCCTTTCTTCCACAAATGGTACATACACAACTTGAGAGATGAGTTATCAAATCAAACGTTAAGACGTAAGCCTAATCAATAATGATGGAATACGATATCCGAAGATAGTGCCTTTGGCAGTTTGCATAAATCGTTTGAATAAACACTGGCTCGCCTCACAAAACTCGTTTCTGCGCCTTCCTAAGTAGGTGCTTCGTCGTCAAATCAGACTTAAAGACGTAAGACTAATCAATAATGATAAAATACGATATCCGAAGATGGTGCCTTTGGCAGTTTGCATAAATCGTTTGAATAAACACTGGCTCGCCTTACAACAATCGTTTCTGCGCTTTCCTAAGAAGGTGCTTCGTCCGGGTGAGTGATCCGTTGTTTCTTCTCCACACTTCACGTTTATTGTACCCTACGCAATTCCCTCTTTTCGTTATGAACAAATCAAAACATCATTATATCATCCGAAGTGTTAAGCATCTAAATCTCTACAGTTTTAAGTCTTTGAGTATTAAAAGATTAGAAAAATTAATATAATCGAGTTCTTTTCTCGTAGCATCCTATATTTTTACCTTGTTCTTGAACTTGAAAAACAAGTGAGAATCGAACGACCTGAAGATTGTTTGCGTGAAAGATATGTTTAAATCATCGCTACCATCATTGAACCACCTATCGATAGCATTACTGCTGAGGGCGTATAACCTAAATTATGGACAATCTGATTTCCTTTATAAAAAAACAAACAAATTAATCATCCTTAACTGCAACATTTCCCAGAAAATGATGAAATAAAAATTTGTGAAAAATAGCCACACAATCCAAGTTAAAAATCACTAATTGAAATATATTTTGAATTCATTTTTATCTCAGAATCCAACTAGCCACCGATATACCGATACTAACACTTCAAAATGTTGGTTATTGATATTAATATATCATCAAAAGATCCGTGTTTATTAGTCTTTCCATGTAAATTCATATCTTAACAATACATACAAAATAAATGTTTAAAAAAAAGTTAAGGTCAAATTAAAAAGACTAGAAAAAATGAGTACTCGTAGAGAGTACTACCCCGATCACCAGACACAAAGAGCCATAACTCTGTCAAAACTGTTT
>JAUUEB010468390.1:0-11744 GCA_032362205.1 Clione limacina | reverse complement strand
TCTCAATCTTTTTCAATAAACATTTTGATAAAGTTAAATTTTTAAGTGATGCTAACACGGTAAAATAAGGATTTTTTAAAAATTATTTTACTCGGTTTCGGGTTTGTACACTCATGTTTCTAGTTTGTTATATTACCGTTTTCTTATAGTTTCATTAAATGGGTGTACCAACTTATTGGTATACACAATGTATGAGGTTTACTTTTCTTGAGATAAGAGCCAACTTTAACAACAGGTTCTCCATTTCACACAGGTGTATGCCTGGGGTAGTGGCTCATGCCTAGGATGTGGCTCTGCAGATTTTACATCCATGACTCCAAAGTTAGTTGAGGACCTTCAGGGTACACGAATCATGGACATCACGTGTGGGGATAGCCATTGTCTTGCCTTGTCCCATGGTTTGTTGATAGTTATTATTTATTTTGTGTCTTGAAATAGTAAACATCATAATACCAAATGAGAACTTTTTCTGTTATCTAACCAGTCAATTTTCCTACTATTAATCATCTATAACATTTATAACCATTTTTCAAACTGTATACTTATACTCCAAATATATTAACTCTGTTACAGTTAGCTCAAACTCTGCTTTTCATTGCTGTTATATTGTTCCCCCCTTCACAGATCATGAAGTGTTTGCTTGGGGTAACAATGCCATGGGTCAGTGTGGACAAGGCCATGCTCAAAGTCCTGTGACTCGACCTCGCAAGGTTGTTGGTCTGGAAGGAGCACAAATTCAACAGATATCTTCAGGAACGTCACATAGTGTTGCTATCACAGCTGTACCATATGATAGGTAATAAATGTTTGATTGATAACCCTACTAACAAGGCTGGCGGGCTTCCGCAAATCCACAGATATCAGTGGATTTTACCATATCTAATCTTTTGGACTGTGGATTTCTAAAAAATCCACGTTTTTCAGGTCAATTGGCAACCTGTGGATCTGTAGTTACCTTATATTTTACCGATAACTTTGCTTGCTGAATGTGCATTCTTTGTGTTCAGAAATCTTCCGTGTCAAGAAACCACTTACATTGTTGCATATATGTGGTTCTTTATTGGAATACTGGATAAATTCATGATGTTATTTGGTCGCAAAAATCACCTCTTGAATTGAGAAGAAGCTTTTAATTATTGAACATATTCTTTTTCGTTCTGTTCAACATGGATTGATGAAGGCTTGTCTGGATTAAAACTTAAAGTTATTACAATCTGTGAATTTTTAGTTGAATAGTGACTACATGTAAAACGTTAGATGATAAAATTCAGAACATTCTGTGCAGTTGTTAAATTATACGTTTTGCTAGTACTAGTAGCTAGATTAGAAATACGATCAGTGAAGTTCTATAACTAGTCAATACTGACTTTTCTTGTGTTATTATTATATGTGCTGAAAATGTCTTCTCAAAGGAAGCCAAAACTACTCAAGGTAGACTATATCCTCCTAGGGCCAAGGTTCATGAAGAAGATAAAAGAAGTTGATGCAGGTTTTTAGAAATCAATGGACATTTCAATGTTTAGGTAGCTTTATACATATAGCTTTCTTCCAAAAAGCACATTGAAGGCAATGCTAGAAAAATATAAAAAGCATCTTAACTCAATTCCTACCACAAGTCACAAAATGTGGCATGCTTGCCTCTTACCGTCGGACCACAGGCCGTAAAATATGGCTCAAAATATATCCGTTGTTTTCCTCTTCAGTTTTCTATGACTAATAAATGTACCCCAGCATACTTTCGTTTTCATTATCGACATGCTTTCTGTTTACAAAATGAAGCCAATTGACGTCGAAATTTGGACTTTTGGCTTTTTTTTTTAATCAGCTGATTCGTTTGACACCAACGATTGAGGCAGGTCCGCCAGGGCTAAATACGCACCGAACCAAAATACTGTATCAGGAATGGTCGCAAATGAAAGATATGACCAGGGACAAATACAAATATTAATTTTTTTTGCGCTATGACAATAAGTTCACAAGTTACAAGATCCAGCTTGGTTGTATCTTAAAAAATAAGTACAAAACTCGAGGTTTTACCATGAAATCTTAAAAATTACCTTTCTTTTGGTATGCTATATGTTAGGTTTTGCATGTTAATTGTACTAATTTTAACCAATCTCCAGAAAGGGCAGGATATTAAAAGTTTATCACAACAATCCCTGGTCCAACCGGGTATTTTAGCCTGGTAGGAAATGATTAAAGAAATGTTACAGTAACCAACTTGGTAGCTGTTAGACAGTTCTTAGAACCTGTGCTATTTGTATGTTACTCTGTGAGGCTCCTATTAGAGAGGGACAATATAAAGCATAGGTCCTGTGTGCATGTTACATATGCTTCAGATATCTTGTGGTTTGTAGCACTCTACAGTCTAGATAAAAGAGTATGTCCTAAAGACAGATAGCGACCACCCTCTGGGTGAAGGGAAGCACCAAAGTGTTCAAGCAAAACATGTGATAGGCAAAAACATAAGTATGTAAAATGCAGTTCGCTTATGCAAAATTCAAGCTAAAGCGAATAAACAAAACAAAGAAACAACTAAATATAAATATACTACTCTCAGTTCTGCGCTAGGTGTCAGTCAAGCCTGATAAAGGTGGCGATAAACAAGAGTTGAGAATAGGCAACTTTTCTTATTATAAACATTACTGAAAAAGGATTCCTGCCAACATTTGGGTGAAGGTATGCTCAGAAGTGTTTATCAAAATCATGAGTATGTAAAGCACTTTGCTTATGCGATATCAGTTAACTAACAAAAAGTTGACTTTGGTCAAGCTGATAGCAAAGGAATGAAACAAACAATACTATCATCAAAATAAGCTGATGTCTACTGGAAGCAGAAGATTTTTAGCAATGACACATCTTTAAAAAATCTGGTGTGGCTGCCTATTTTCATTCCAGCAGCATAATCAATTAGAAACAATTCAATTTTTATTTGGCTTGATGGGTAATTTTTTTTTAGGAAGCCCAAGTAACAGATTTTCTTATTTCACTACATTATTTTCTGGAAATGTATACTGGGAAATTGCATGGTGCACAGGTATTTTTAAGAGAAGTCAAAGGATCTATCCTTTGCATCATAGTAGTTATTAGTGCTGGATGAGTAGTGGATGATTGTATTTAAATTCGATTTTCAACAGGCAAGTGATTGCTTGGCATCGTCCTTTTTGTGTGGATCTCCAAGAGGCAACATTTGCTGTTCTCAACAATTTCCTAGAGCGTTATTGTGATGGTTTTGATTCTAACCAACCTCCCCTACCATTTTCTAGTCATGAGTAAGTATCATATTGTTTTACATTTTTTAAATCACAAGTCTTATGCTAGTTGTATTACTATGCTAAAACTGTATTGTACAGAACATTATTTCATCACTTAGTTAGACAGATTACATACATCAATTACTGTAACAAATTCATCACAGCTTTAAAGTGTCCAGGATGGCAACATTTAATGATAATAATATTACGGATTGTCACGTTCAGTGAACTGACCTGGTCAATTAACTGAACCTTAATACTAGCATATCTATTCATCAGACTTCACCACAATAAAGTAAGAGTATCCAACTGTCCCACTTTTTTAAAAAAGGACCCTGTAACGCCCCACATAATTATGACTTTGTTTAATATGTGTTACTGCTCGGAACTATCTTTTGTTTGAGTTTGATGATTTTTGAAGGACATTAAGTATTGTAATCAATTTTCTCTTTGCTCACCTTTTATTGTTATTATGATGATAATTGTCTTTTTGTCACTTTTATTGGGATAAATAACATGCTTTTTACACCAATGCATGCTTATGGGCAATGGGGCAACAAAAAATATCAAATCATGTGTATGATCTTATTTTTTAATTTCAGTGATTTTTAGCTGATTTGTTGTATGATGTACCTGTACTAGAATATGATATTATGTCTTTTAAATGAAGTTTATTCAGTTAATGTCATTAATTTACCTTTCCTCTTCAAGACAACATCAACAGTTTGTCCTGCTGTGCCTAAAATTGTTGTCCTCCCACCTCTCTCTGGCTCTTACCTGTGGTCTTGGCATTGAAGTCTTAGGAAGTCAGACCAAACCTCTTAGGAATTTACTTTTCAGACTTGTAGATACAACTACGCCAGAACCAATACAAAAAGTAAGTTTTTATTTGTATATGTGTGCTTTTAAATTTCTTCCTTGTAAAGGCACTAGTTTGAAGGTAAGCTGCTATTGTTTAAAGAAAGCTGATAACCTCCTAACAAAATAAACTCATGATAGCCATAAGCCTATTTAAAGGCAATTAAGTCCTCCTTGTAATGGTACTTAATTTGTAAAATTTCCACTGTATTATCTGCCTATCATGAAATGTGTCCATCCAATTTATAATAAGAAAAACAAAGCAATAACAAAAGTGATGTCACAGAGTTCCTTCTGTTCTCTGCCTTTTTACTATAAGAAACCACTTCCATGACACAAATGCTATTGGGAATTTCTAACCAAGCAACGTAACGCATTGTGTCTGTGCATCAACTTCAGAGAAAGTTATAACACAACCAAGTTTAGTTGTCAAAATGTACATCTTGCAAAATTGCAAAAATCGTGAACAGAATTGACTTGAACCCTGTTGAGCATAGGTACTACTTTTTTCAACAACTGCTTCAAAAGTTTGCTTGCAAATGGCACTGAGAACAATGATAGGTTTATACTAATGAAAAGAACAATCATTAGTGTTTTTAAGATTGGCGAACAATTGACAATATCTAGATTGGGTTCTCTCCTGTAAGGATTGGGTTATTTAAAGACACTAGTGTACAAAAAGGTTACTTTTTCAAAGATATATAATGAAAAACATAAAAGTATTTGGTTTTGAAGCGCAAAAACGAAGTGAAATGTTATTTTTTTACACTGTTTAAGATATTCAACTTAAATGTAACACATTGTTAATGATCTTTCAAAGACCTTCTACTGTTAACAAAGATCTATAATTCATCCATTTATCAACAATATCAAAATAATAAGCGATGATTTCATTAATTTAATTTATTTTAAATGTCTATTGCATTTATTTAAAAAATAACTGTCTTTCTTTCTTTATTGACATGTTGGAATTTTTTTAATGAGTTCCATAACTTGAGCAACAAAAGAAGTTCATATAAAAGGCAGATCTCACATTAACACATTTTGATCATAGTCCAGCAGGTCCTTGGAGAGATGCAGCATACATTATTTACCTTGTTGGATTCAAGCCATGAATCAATCAATCAATCATCAATTATTTTCCTGATCTCTTTTCCCTTTTCATCTAGGCTGTAGCACAGACACTATCCATAGGAGCTTCTCTTCTATTACCACCTCTCAGAGAAAGAATGGAGCTCTTACATTCTTTGTTGCCTCAAGGTCCTGGCAGTTGGGAATCTCTAACCAGGGGCCAGGTAAAAAAGCATGTTTGTAAGAATAGTCAGTTAGATTTACAAAGTCTTTATTTAGTGACGGTGGACATCGTTTGAACACAGATGGTCTTGACTGATTTGGATAGAAACCATGATCCTGAATATCACATTAAAACCCAAGAAAAGTTGTTTTTATATTAAGGTTCAATGTTGAGGAATATCCTTCTTTGTTTTCTGTATTAAATTTTATTAAATTTGGGGGGGGGGGCACCTATTTTGACAATAAGTTTGACTTGGGCCTTTTTTACAAAAGTTTTGAGAACAAGAAAAATATGTGAAATTGATGACAAAGCATACAGCAGTTTATTTTCAGTGAATTCAATTAAGAGACTTCTCATTGTGTTCTGCTATATTTTAACACATTTTTTCTTTCTTATTCTAATACCATTTTACATTGATATGCCCATAAATCGGGTCCTTTCAATTAGATGAACATTTTGAGTACCAACTTGTATATATTTGTGAAGAGTGCTGTATTTTCTGAAAGTGACACCATATTGCTAACATTTATGTCGTTAATTTTAGTATTACCCATAAAATCAAACATCTGTTTATTTTTCATTCTCTTTGCCTTTGAATATATGTATCATATTCACAGCCCTGTAATCTTTTAATTTTTGAATATCCTTCATTTGTCTCATAGCGTATGCAACTAGGCATAATTCTAACAAGCTTGCAAGACAATCAGCATATAGCATCGTTACTTGGCTTGGCCCAGCATCAAGATCTACAATCACCAGTTCAAGACAATGGTATTGACTCTGATCTCCAACTGGCTGAACTGCTTATGAAGACAATCCTTAGAAATCTTGCTGCACATACGGTAAAATCATTTAGGACTCTCCCTTTATGTCCAAGAAAATTGCAATCTTTGAAATTACATACTTTTTGCTGAGTCAGGTTTGGTAATTAGTTTTCCTTGTTTAAAGAAAATAGTTATGCACTTGCTTCAAGAGGTGTCCCTTATCTTGAGGCAAAAAAATATAAAGAACTCACAGAAAATCTTCAGGGGAATTCCATAGGGTCCTAGTACATAATGTACTGTTTCATGGCCCTGCTTCACACATTCCCTTAGCATGCTTTTTTTCAGTTTTCACCCGTCACTAATCTAAACCCTTGGACAAAAATGCTGGATTTGAATACCCTAGTCAATAAACTTGCACTTTTAATAATGTTTGTAACTGTAAAGACAAGATGTTTTAGTCCCTGTGCCTGATGCATTGCTCTTTGCATCTTACAGTATTCTTTACTCAAGCTTATAAAGCACTGAAGTCAACCAACCAATCTTTATTTAGTTAAGAATTTTAGTTTGTCAATATTCTTAGAAAAGATATTAAACTGCGTCTTCTAAGGTAAAATAATGCATCCTTATCACCATAATAATTAGACTTTTATCACCTGATGAACGCGTCCTAAGTAAAGAGTATGTACATCTGTTTATTATTCCAGGAAGGAACATTAAATGAGATGGTTTTAGAGAATGGGTCTCACACAAGTGCTAAGACAGAGTCGTCACCACCAGCCAACCTACATGCGCTTCTGTCATCACTTCAAAAGCACTTGATGGCATATTGTTATAATAAGTCTTTCACAGATACAAAGGTAGCTTCTTACTTCTTACATATAAATTGGTATTTAGACAATTAATGTTTCAGTCAAAATTAACATTAGAATATCAAGACCTCAGATATCTAATAGATTATAACTAAGCTTATTTGCTAATCTTTATAATTTGTCGACATTTTCCAGTATCCAGTTTTTTTTGCTTTAAAATACCATGTGGTAATTTGTATACCTTGATAGTTCTTTACTTCATTTCTTAATTCTTAATTAACTTGATGACCATCTTATTTGAGTTATACAGACTTTACTAATCATGTTGTATTTTTGGAAGTGTTATTTGGTGTGAATAACTAATTAATCTGAACACATATAAGAAGAAATAATGACGTACAATGACTGACCTACTATTAACCGGGTTTCAGTGCAGATGCTCTGTCGTTAGGATTTTTGTAGGCGAGAGTTCATTGGCGACACTTTAATTGGAATGTCTCAATGCCAGTGCTAACAAGAAGCATTCTATTTCTAAGTTTGTTTATCTTACTGCATGATATAGTTGTCTCTGGCAATAACGCAAGATGAAATATATTATAAATAAACCCAACTGTTTTCCTTTAACTGTCAAGTTTCCTCAGTCTACTAGTATTTGTTAACTTGGTTAAGAGTCTAATATATAAACTGTATGTCTTTACTTTTCATCATGTCTTATTTTACATGTTATCTTTGTTCTTTTTAGCTACCGATAGTTGTAAAGCATCTCCACCATCATTTGCTTCTGTTCCTGCCTGTTTGTGGGGATATTATCAACCTTACTGCTTCCATCATTTCCAAATCTAATCCAAGTGAGGACGTCATTGATCAAATTGAAGGTGAAACTATGAGGCACTTTTTTGTTTTTTATCCTTTGTTGTGTATTTGACCTATTAGAATATGACTGCTATTGCTTTAGCAAGTACCAATACTATTGAACAAGGTTGTTCAAATTTTCATCCCTTTGCAATTTTTTCCCCAGTCATTGTTGAATATATAAGAAAGATAAAGTCTTGGCTCTCACTAAGAAATATAACAAAAGCATATTGTTAAGAATACTTAGAGGCTAGAGCTATAGAGCAGACAGTACTACTCAAAAGCCGAACGATGCAACCAAATGTCTTGCTTCACCCAACTTTGCAACAAGCTGCTTGGGATTGACTGCTTCCAGCTATAGTTAATATTAGGTTCATAATGACTCTGTGACAGGCACCCAGTCATTGACATCTATAGTCTATGAGGAAAACTGATGAAGTAAGAAGATAGAGAAAAGAAAAATGATAGGGGAAAGAAAGGTAGAAAGAGACTAATAAATGTTTTCTCAAAAAGGTGCCATGCTTAATCGATCATTCACATTTCTTTTTTTTTTATAGTCCAAGAATATTACTAATCCTCAGGCAGTTCTGTTTTTGGAATGGTTAATTCTCACCAATATGGCTATATAGTGGTACTAATGGTTTGTGAAAGACGATTGAATAGCCACTATAAAACAAAGGGAAATAGCTTGTGTTTAGACAATATTCTGCAGCCAAGGGAAGTAACTACATGCTCAGTTAATATGAGATGCTCAGACATTTTAATCAACTTAAAGATAAAATAAATATAAGATTTTGTTGACAGATAATGTATAATATAAGTTAATTATATGATTAAAGTATTTTTGTTTGTTTTGCCTTATATATTGTAAATATAAACCATAGTTTAGAAAACATATTTTAATTGAAATAACTTAAATTTTTTAACAATTTGATAACCTTATATATCAAAACATTTTTTAATTATGAAGTTTGGTAGCTTTTTGAATCACTTTTACATATTTTGAAGACCATGTGACATGGTGAGTACTTAGTCACATGGTTAAATCTTGGAAAAATATTGAAGACTAGGATCCTAACTGGTAAAGGTATCATCGGCATAGTAATGGCTATTTAAGTATCAAAGGTGATTCATAGTAATAGCTTTCGAAGTATCAAAACTCTGTAATGCAATTAAAGAACTTTTTTTCAGTGACATAGCTAAGATCAATGCAGGACAGCTCAAGCCAGATGTTGGGCGCCTTTAAGAGATGTTAATCACATCCTTACCAAATTGTTCTATTTATTAACCTTTTATAAATGAATCCTAGATTTAGTAATGTCTCGTCTATCTAATTATTGTTAGATATTGCACACCAAATAATTTCCAGTGGCATAGCTATGGTCATTGTAGGAGAACATCCTTTAAAATTATACAGAAAAAAACAAAAGATTTCCGTTCATTAAGTTCAATTAACCCCTTCATAGTTGTTTCACTCAAAGCTAAGGGCAGCTATACAAAATATGCAAACTGTCTTTCTGTATGGGAGTGAAAACTGGCTTGCCCAAATAAAAGTCACTTAGTGACTAGACAGAAATGAAATTTCTGTGATCCACTGGATGTGTGGTGCTGCCTCAAGAGATGAATCCTCCAGTGAAGAGCTACTAGCCAAAGTTGGGGTCACCCCTGTCGCAGAGCTAATGCGTCTGAGTAGGTTTAATTGATATGATTTGGTCATGTGGCAAGAAAAGATAAGTTCAGATGGCTAAAAAGAGTTCAAAGTATTGAAGTGTCTGGCAACCATAGGAAAGACTGTCCCATAAGAGATGATCTTAAGATCAAACGTGTTATAGAAATGGCACAAGATAGCCAGGCTTGGCGTAGAGAAATTGGATTGTGAAAAGTCTAACCAATGTTGCGTGTACACAGGACTATAAAAGATGATGATGATGATATGAGAACTGGTAAATGGTTGCCAGTACCATTTTTGTCTTATTTCAAATTTTTTCACAAAACAATTTTCTTCAATGTTTTGACCAGCATTAGTTTTTATTCTGAATTTTATATGCAAAAGATTTCATTATATGAAACACTTTTTGAAAACATTCATTTTCTTCTTTTATATTTTTCAGACATTGTGTTCCAGTCACCAGCAGGGCGTATGTTGAGTCACATGTTGAATGCCTTACTTGTGTTGCCTCTAAGTCTTGTCATGCCAGTTCTACATCAGATACTCACCCTTCTACCATTGCTAGACAGACTCTGCAAGCTACTGCCAGGAGTTGAGTCTTTAGAAGATAAAGAATTGGAATTTCAGAAAAGTAAGAATTATTTTTCTAGATGTACTTGTTTTTCTTATTAAGTTTGTCAAGATAAGGTGTATCGAGGTACCATTGTTTGTGTTTGTACGTAACATATTTGTGTTCAAAGAGTCCCCCACCCCAAAACTTATGTTTTACCTGAATATGCAGTAGCATAGTGATTGATGCACTCGCTTACCATGCTGAAGCTCTGGGTTTGATTCCTACCGAGACTTGCTTAGATTTTCTGAGACTCTTGTGTCTATCCAGCAGTATGAATTGGTACCTTGGTGTTAAAAGGCTTGGGGAAGTCGGGCAACATGGAACTTAGTTGGCCGCATTGCCAAACAATATAAACTGTCTTACTAAATTCACAATTCCCCTACTTCATGATATAAAACAGGAAAAACATTACATTACCTGTGTTCAAGAAGCTTTTTAGCTAAGAGTCATTATTTCATGTCAAACTAGTGTCAATTGAAATCCAAGATGACAAGACTGGGTCTGTTGAAATTCAAATTACAGGTATTTTCAATTTGACTGACATTTCTATTTGAAAACAGAGCAAAAGCTAACGTAGTGTTGTGAATTAACTGCACCACTTGACAGCTTAAAAATGGTGTGATTATGGATAAAAACAACATTCAAATATTAAGTCTACAAGAGCAAGAAGTTATTCAGAATTAAACCCCCAGTAAAAAGTCAAGATTTCTAGAAATTTGCTTTTTTAAAACCCAAGCTGGACACCCAGAAAGTACTTGGCCTTTGAGGGGAGATAGTTTCTTGGTGATTTTCCCTATAACAGCTCCTCAGATCAATGCAGGGAATAATTTGTATTTGCATTTATTTATAAAAAAAGAAAAGATATTTTAGGTTGATTTATATTATTTTGCCATTTTTATCCTAAATAGAAAACTCTCTGGGAGATGTGTTTTGGGGTTTGACATCATTAGTAGATAATGTATTATTGAAAGATGCTTTTACTGTAGTATGTTTAGAGACTTTGATGCTCAAATGGAAATGGCAGCTCAAAAGATATTTCTCTTCACAGATACATGTTCATGGAAGTTTTCTGCTCCATGGTCATGGCTGATTGACCTTGAGAGGACCTGTGGTTTAGTAGTGGGTAGCTGTATTGGAGGCATGCTCCATGGTCCTCCACAGGCTCCCTGTGAAGTACAGTGTGAGGCCTGGCTCAGCTCTCCTCTCTTCAATAATGGACTGGACCTAACTGTTACACTCAGTGAGTATCACATTAGGCTCTTAGATAGAGGTTTGAATTGTTTGATGTCTGTATTCAATAAATCATATCTCAAAACTCATGACATAGATTTTATATCAAACTAGAGGTTATCAGTTTTAGACCAACCCGTACAGGAACTTTGAAAGTATAGCTACATTTATCATATTTTATAGGCAACCCCTATCACAAACCAAAACAAATATTTAACAGAAATCCTTCTTAAATCATCATATTAAACGCAAGACTACTGATCCTCAAATAAGATTAAAGACCTTACCTTTAAAACAATTAACATTGTAATGGTCATGTTGGCACAGCAGCAGCTGGTTTTGAAGAGGTGCATGGTGGACATGGCTGGGGTGTGCGAAATGCTGAGGGAGAAAGAGTGCTG
>JAUUEB010468279.1:0-11745 GCA_032362205.1 Clione limacina | reverse complement strand
TACTTACTTACTTACTTACTTACTTACTTACTTACTTACTTACTTACTTACTTACTTACTTACTTACTTACTTACTTTCTTACTTACTTACTTCAAAGAAAAATTAACCTATAAAAAATCTCTATGCATGAAACAGTAGATGTCTGTGTTAATGTTAAACCACTAGTCTTATTGTCTCTTATTGTCTCTAATTGTCTCTAATTGTCTCTAATTGTCTCTAATTGTCTCTAATTGTCTCTTATTGTCTCTAATTGTCTCTAATTGTCTCTAATTGTCTCTTCCTCTTGTTCTTCTTTTTTTAGTATTAGTATCTCTATCATGAGTTGTTTTGAAAAACTTGGCAACTTTTATAATTAAAAAAACGTGATGAAAGAAGTGTCTGAATCTGACAAGTGTTTGATCTTCCTCCTCTCCGATTGTGTGAGTGAGGATGTTATGACGTGAGTGATGATCAATATAATGTAATGAATAAGTACAGGCAATAATGACCTGTCAGTTGTACTAAGGCTACTCAGAAAACAGAAGGAATTCACGGAAGAAATGTCCAAATCAACATTAATAGTGAGATAACAATTGGGTCAAAATGTAATGGGGTCAGTGGAAGTAATGAGTGAAATAGAGAAAAAGAGATAAACAGACTGGTATAAAAAATGCAATCACTATCAGAATAGATTAGTATGAATCAAAAGATTATGTACGTGTCATCACTAGTAGTAAATCGGGTAGAAAATTGAATGCAGTAAATTGAAGAAACATAACATGTTTTCAGTATCATAAACTTTAGGTTAGATGGCCAGTGTCAAAATATGCGGCAAACTATGTACATATGTTTGTAAAGAGAAAGAGATAGTCATAGTGTCAGAGAGCAAGAGCTGTAGTCGTTTAACATATTTACGGTAACAGCCACTCCTTCAATCATTATATCATAATGTGATTCAAATATTCATTCCCTCAAGTAACCAATCAACAATCAAGCTCTCAAATAATTAATTTATTACAAACAGGCTAAGATACTTAAACATTTGTAATTGTGATATTAAAGTGTTCAAAAATGTTCACATGCACTGGTGTCTAGAAATGTTAATTGTATTGCCAAAAATGCTGACATGACCAACTGCTTACACTTTGGCTGTAATGAATACATTAATTGCAAAGAATCAAACATGGCTCGTAACATTACAATGGACAGCCACACAAGGCAGCAATGCTTACAAGGTTTTAATCAAAAATAATGCTTACCTCACTAGTCATTCACTACCAGTTACAAAAATCATCACAGTGAGTACTACTCACAGACAGATAAACAACTCACAGTCGTGCTCCTGTATTAACACTCTAAGTAAGGACAACGTGAGAGAAGCCCTAAATGTATTAGTAATGTCTACAGACAACGTATAATCACTTAACTACTAGTCTTATAACATGACAACAACAAAACAAGATTAATTGCTAAAATCTTCTCTAATGTAAAAGTTAAAAAGTTAAAAAGACAAACTCTGCACATTCTTATTAACGTAACTGACCTGATTTAAATGTTCACCTCTAAAAAAGGTTTAAAAAAGTTGTGTCATGTGAAAATGGAACAAATTTTTCAAATTATTACTATGTTTAAAAGACTTCTTAAAGAAGAGAAACGTAGATTACAGAAATAGCAAAGATCTTATTCTATTAAGATACAACCACTATCTGATGTTCATAATGACATTTTCGTATGGCATGAATATGACACTAACAACATGAGTAGGTTAAATGTCTCAATATGAAACGTTTTGGTATAGTGCAATCTTGAAAATGTGTGTGTCTGTGTGTGTGTGTGCTTGTGTGCATTTCTGTACTTGTGTGTTTTCAAAGGTTTGTTTGTGTGTAAAATATCTTTGGCGTATATAAAAGCAACTGTGTATGTAATTCTATTATTGTGCTTGTATGTGTGTGTGATTGTGTTTGTGAGTGATTTCCCTTTGTATGAGTATAAGTGTACATAAGTCTGATTGAAAGATTCTTTAAATTTTGTCAATGAAATGTCAAAACACAGAGATCTTTGAATTGCGTGGTTATTACAATAATATGTATTTATTATCACAGCCTTTTGAGAAAAACATGGAAAATTACTGCCCATCATAAACCATAGACATGATAATCTGCCCATCATAAACCATAGACATGATAATCTGCCCATCGTAAACCATAGACATGATAATCTGCCCATCATAAACCATAGACATGATAATCTGCCCATAATAAACCATAGACATGATAATCTGCCCATCGTAAACCATAGACATGAGAATCTGCCCATCATGAACCATAGACATAAGAATATAACTATGTCAAAAATCAGTCAAGGAATTTAACAACATACAATATGAATTGCGTAGTGCTATTACTTGAGACATTAGAAGAAGAACAAAATTTATCTCAAAAGAATACATACATCTCAAAAAATAGAAAAAGAATTGACAGCTTTCAAAAATAAAAATGAGCGATGATGACATGGTAGACATTGTCCCAGTGTTAATGCAAATTTGGGATCTTTCGTTTCAGGCAAAATAAAAAAACATAATGTGAAATAAAATTCTAAAACCAAAGATTACATTTTCAACATAATTTCTACTTTCTTCAATGCCAAAGCAGTTCATTTCTAAAGTGTATATCATCATTTTCATTCACAGTTATAAAACACATACAAGATTCAAGTTTTACAAAAACATACAAAATTGACTTTTCTAACTAATAAAGATTAAAGAGAGGAATTAACACGTTATAAATTGTTTGAAAATGTCTATCTATGTTATCTATGTGCATTTATTAAATGAAAGAAGGAATCAATTATGTCATAGTTTCAACATCCAGTCATAGAAGACGTGCGTGGTGAAGAATATTTCAAAGTTTATCACATTGATAGCATGAATCAAGAAATTAGTTTACAATTAAATCACTTACATAGAAAACATTGATTCGCCAAAAACAGATTGTATTCCTAAATCTGAGAGGTAACATGCATTTCATTCTTATCGGTAACAATTTTGACGGATCAGCTTTTATTTGCCGATTTGAGAATATGAAGATCATTTTGATTAATCTTCTCAGAGATACTTGCACCTTACAATTGAACTTTCAGCCTATAATACACTTCCTATCCAAAATCAAAATGTATACACATTAATTAGTAAACAGCAGGCAACTTAAATATGCTACTGTATCATTTCAAATATTGAAATGAACATATTTATTAAATATTCTTTTACATTCTCTAGTTAAAGACACACTAGGGTCAAACTACTTGAAGCTATCACAAATTCGTTGTTTGATCATCCGTACAATTCACACAATGTTCATGGAAAGTGACAACTTTCCCATCAAACTTTTGAGCTGCTTTAAATAAAACAACTAACATTGACATAATAATGCTGCTGTCAACAATGGTGTGACTTACATCAATTTTAGATGAGAAAGAAAATTGTTGAATGAGTATAAAATCTATAAGCACAAACAAACACACATACAAACAAACAAACAAATATTAAAGAAATAAAAAATTGAAAATAAAAATTGAAGGAAGAAGAGAAATACATAGAGCTTAATTTTGGCGTAAAAAACATCCTGTTACAATACAAGATTTGTTGATCTATAATCTAAACTTGCCTCCCCTTGGGTGTAAGAAATATTCCTGAACAACTTCACTGGAAGTTGATTTTTGAAAAAAAGACATTTGAAACTTGCTATCAAATATGTAAGAATAAAATACTTTAAAATTATTTGTGATAATTCTGATAAGCAGGTCCGGTCCAATGATTTTTAAAATTCTTGTTATCTACTAAGATTTAGAGGTTTAATTCCACATGCCAAGAAATAGTCATGACTCTTTTTAACTAAAAAAAATGAAAAAGGATAAGAAACCCATCTCAATGCTTTGATCTCAAAGCAACAAAACGAGACATTAAACGCTTAAAGATTTATGAATTTAAAAGAGTAAATATAAAGCTATAGCCAGGTAAAAGCTTGGCAATTTTTTTCTTAAAATGAAAGGTAAAAATAGACAAAGATTAGGCAACACATCTATCTTATCATTATCACAGATTAGTCAACTTACAAACAAAATTCTTCAAATTAAACACTGTTTCATAACAGTGTTCTTCAAACTTATCACTGCTACAATCAGTGTTCATCAAACTTATCATCTTAACATAACAGTATTCTTCAAACTTATCACAGCTACAAACACTATTCATCAAACTTATCACCGCTACAAACACTATCCATCAAACTTATCACCACTACATAAACGTGTTCATCAAACTTATCACCGCTACATAACAGTGTTCATCAAGCTTATCACTGCTACATAACAGTGTTCATCAAACTTATCACCACTACATAACAGTGTTCATCAAACTTATCACGCTACATAACAGTGTTCATCAAACTTATCACCGCTACATAACAGTGTTTATCAAACTTATCACCGCTACATAACAGTGTTCATCAAACTTATCACCGCTACATAACAGTGTTAATCAAACTTATCACCGCTACATAACAGTGTTCATCAAACTTATCACCGCTACATAACAGTGTTTATCAAACTTATCACCGCTACATAACAATGTTCATCAAACTTATCACTTATAGGTACATGTCAAATGATAATTAACTCAATCTTAGTCTTCGATAATATTCTATTTAAAACAAACTGAGGTAACCATCACAAAGTCTTTGGTATGAGATAGTCATATTGAACTTTTCTTGAGAAACAAAATGTTTTTTTACAAAACTTAAAATACAAAATCCATCATATCAAGTCGAATGCCAACTTAACAATTGTGTTTAACAAAGTGGTTGAAAAAAGAAGTTTGTTATTGTGCCACTGGTTCAGAGATACTTGAAACAAATGGGCATATTGTCTAACTATAGTTTTTGATTGAATAAATGTCATATTGTTGTTGTTTTACCTATTATGTATATTTTTCTATAAACAATAAAAGTGTTAACAAACATCTTAGACAAAATGTCACATTATTTTACAGGGTAACATTTTTTGTATTTTCAGAAGCCATGAATATTTACTTAAACTATTTGAAGCTGATGTCCAACTATAAAAACTTAACACAATTTAAGGTTTGAAATAACTTATTTCCTATTAAGGTATTTTTTCTTTTTAAGTAATGAACTGTGACAAATATTTCTTCTTGTTTTGAAGTCATTGTTCTTTGAAAAAAGGAGACATTTCTTTGTAAAAAAATATGTAGCAGTCGGAGGGCTCGACCAAATTCCAATTTTACTGATGTAATAAACATTAATTTTTTGTCTCTCGTAAACATTTTATCATGGTGAACATTTCACTCAAATTTCTATCAGAAAATTCATAATATTGTGTTGTAATTTAAAGAAAAGAAATGCTCCATTAAACGACATGTTAACAATATAAATTAGATATTCTTTTATTCTGACATAAATAAGATATGCATATTGTCCAGAAACAGTCTCTAACAGTCTCTAACAGTCTCTAACAGTCTCTAACAGTTTTATCAATTGTACAAGTCGTTCATTTGCTATTGAAAACATTCATCAAGAACAGACCACATGTAGGCACACTAAAGAATCACAATAGCTTTCAACAAATTCACTTATCACCACTATTATCATATCATTATCAACGCTCACATGTAGTAGACCAGTTCAAATACTTATTTTTAAGAAAAAGGAATAGAGAAAAGAACTACACAGTCTATGTGATACCTACATGCATACTATATCATATGCTAGAAGAAGTCTACAAAAAGAGCGAAGAAAGATACAGTTATTTATACGCTGGCATTTTTCCTTGAAATGAGAATCATGCGTAAACATTCGTAAAAAAACAGTCAAATAATTTACATATGAAATAAGCCAATGAGAGGCTTCATCAGTGTTTACATAAACGAATCAATATATACATATCAACAAGAACATTGACAAACATGGGAAATTATCATGGATAGATTATCAATGACCTATAAATAATCAATGGAAAATGTCAAGGTCATCTTCTGTCTAGAAACACTTTGTGACTGAAAGACATTATTTCTTATGTACATGACAGGTGAGTAACAAGCTCTATTCACAGATGTCAAGGTCATACTATTCACAGATGTCAAGGTCATACTATTCACAGATGTCAAGGTCATATCAAACATGAACTGTTCACTTAAAAATCCATTCTACAACAAATTAACAACTATCCTTATATTGTGTTAATCAGACTACTCTCAGACTTAACCATGATTTTTTTCACAGCATCTGAAAAGATAGCAACAAACAGAGCAAAAAATCAAACTAAAAAAATCTCAGTAATGACCTTTATTAATGGCGTTGTGGGAAGATCCTTCAATAAACTAAACTTACAAAAATGTTAAGAAAAAGGATAAGAATGAATAAAAGACAACTTTTTCGAAAAATGTTGGTTAATCATTTGGTAAGATACAGACACATAAACCAATACTTTGAAGATTAATTTGGCTGAATTTCATATTCCCTCTGATTTTCTCTGATAACCTTTTTCGTTAATACATACCTTGTGTGTGTCTGTGTGTAGAATGTCAGTAAATGTCATATCTATTTTTATTTTTATTATGGATAAAGAACTATAATTAAATATTCTACATGTTGATGTTACCAGTACATCACATTTTGAACAGTTTGGAAATTAAGTAATTCTACTTTAACTACCTTTAAAATATTTTGACTTTAATTTTGTTGGATCACAAAATGAAATAACTCCACACAACAACTAATTAATCTGACCATATCTATATTTCAATACTTTAGTACTCATATACTTATTGTTACTAATAGTCACTTAATGTGTTGTGCACAGCTACAGTTCAAAATTAAAAGACAGCAAAACCAAGCAAGTGCATGGAAAAAGTCTAATACCACAACTTTATTGTTCATTTTCTCTTCATCAAAAGTGGGGAAGATAGGGAGGGGTTCTTAAAATACTTGAGGTAGGAAAAAACGTTCAGTAAATGTAAAAAAAAGTAATCAATTAAAAAAAAAACAGAAAATGAAAATTGGCACATAAAGGTAAAAACAATTTCTTCAAAATGCTTTTAACTTATAATATTTGATCTCCTATGCCAACATAACCAAAACGCCCGGTACTGTCTCTATATGTTAGTTTTATTGATATGTGTGTTCCTTGCCTTAAACAATTATGTGTTTATTTGATTATATACATACTTCCTCAAGAAAGTGTTTTAACAAAAGAAATATTTGGAAACCAACTTTGTTTAGAAAATGGTTGGCAGTAATAGCACCAAAAATACTTTCTTAAAAATGAGCATCTGTATTGTAAGTACCTTGCCGTCTTATGTATACCATGATAATGTTATTGATATTGTCAGAAAATGAAGAATAAATTGATTGTGTGCATGAAAGGCAGCATCCTGTCAATTAAATCTTAGCATAGCCTCATTTCTAAGAAATAATATGGAGTTAAACACAAAGGTGATCCTTTACTTTTGACCAATTAAAAAGTTTCAACCTATGACCCCTACTTTCAACCCATGACCCCCACGACTAATTGCGTTCATTCATAGGCTTCACACCAAAAGATTAAACATTCTCAAACATTTACAAGTTTATCATCAGTGCAATATTGTTTGTGTTCGGATTTATGAAAAATGAATTTTAATGCTAATAAATAAGAAAGTCTTATAGGATGTATTACCTAATAGAGATATCACAGACATTAAACCACAGATCTTTATCAGTTTGACAGGTCTGTGTGAAATCTTTACAATTTTAGATCAATAAATATCACTTCCATTGAGATATCCAGAAATGTGTGACTACGGTTAGAGAACAAAACTATAATTTCCACTTTGTACACCAAGAGATTTAAATGACAATACCTTTCTTCACAACCCTATTAACTGGTATGTTTTTCATCAAGTAATTTTTTTTTTTTAATTGTATGTTTGCAATGGCCTTTGATTTAATTTAAGATTTGAGATAAAATGGGGGGATCCAGCAGCTATTTCTTATGTCAATATTTATAACTATATTCCTTTGAATATATAATATCTGTCAGTGCCATTCAATATGTAAATATCCTAACACCAAAAGTCATGTAAAGTAAACAGGGTGGCGGCTAAAACGTAATTTTATAATTAAGTATATAAACCCTTAACAAAACCCATTCACTGTAAGCTTCATTATGTTTCCCTGTTATAATTATATATCTTATTTCATTATGTTTCCCTGTTATAATTATATATCTTATTTCATTATCTTTCCCTGTTATAATTATATGTCTTATTTCATTATGTTTCCCTGTTATAATTATATATCTTATTTCATTATGTTTCCCTGTTATAATAATATATCTTATTTCATTATGTTTCCCTGTTATAATTAGTTATCTTATTTGGGCTTATAGTGTAAACACTAGTGATCTGAATGTATTCTTAGATATCTCCTTGTTTAAAAGGAATTTTCTGCTCTTAAAAGTAAAATCTGCCTAGATAATTGACTTGGTTTTGAATTAAAATTTGAATGTATGGATAGTTTTTATATAAACGCTCTATATTGTTGGAATATTAAATAAATGGCTTTAATAAAAATTTGTCAAACTAGTAATTTCCGACAAAAAATCACTAATGTTCTACTAATAGATACATGCTTGTCACTGTATATTATTACAAATGACCTTCCATGAACAACTAATTGTTAACACTGATTGTACTTATGTCTAATCTTAACGATTGCATTAAACTAAATGAAAAAAATTGCGCCTCAGAAGTTCTAAAGACATCTTTAAATGGTGAATGTCATTCAATAAGAGCGAGGTCATCTGACATTCCTAGCAAGTCTGTGATATACATTGTTCATAATACATAAGTCTCTTACAGAATCAAAATCAAGAAATCAAGAAATTAAATGAAAAAAAAACTAAGCAGATTTGGTTAACAGAATGATTAAGATAATATAACAAAACGGAATAGAATTTATACATTTCGTAATTGAAGTACAGTACCTATTTCATATTATTCCTTAACACAACAGCTATTTTTAATACGAAATCTTCTTAAAATAAATCAAGACAAATAAAACAATCTTTGCTGCCCCAAGTGGTAATCTTGAATCTGTAACCGGTAAAAGAACCAATTTCCGGTGTTGTACTATGGCGCTGGCCACACAAAGCCTTGAAACGTTATATCTACCATCCTGGGTTGACCAGTGGTCACACTGGTGCTGAACTGGCACTGTGGGATAGAGAATCTTGTCTGATGAATTATACAACACTTGACCAACATGTTGATTATATCACTCTGTTCTCATCGTTGTCTGTCCCTAGGGAAGAGAGCACGGTCTGCTCACTATGTCTGCTCACTATGTCTGCTCACTCCATGTCATGGCTGTGGAGTTGCGATACTAAGAGATCTATCTACAGCTGACGTATCAGTTCCCGTGACGGACATTGGGGCAGACAGGTCAGACGCTGGGGAAAGAAATGGGGGAAACCATGTTACTCTAATGATAGGCAAGTATGTCACATTTGCAATAATAACAGTTTCAATCCGAAACATTTATTATACTATAGAATCCGATTCAGATATAATGTCATACACATATGCATGGAGACATAAAGATTGGTTTCAAGGACTTAAAAAAGTAATCATCTTAAATTATATTCTGAAAAAAATGACAATAATAATTTTCCGATGAATGTTATCACGACGGTCTTCCCCGGGGTGAAAACGGGTCCTGATGAAGAAAATCCCTGAAGGCTCAGTTTTAAAACCCATGCCTGAGTCTACATTGTGCAACCCATGTATGAGTCTACATTGTGCAACCCATGTATGAGTATACATTGTGCAACCCATGTATGAGTCTACATTGTGCAACCCATGTATGAGTCTACATTGTGCAACCCATGTATGAGTCTACATTGTGCAACCCATGTATGAATCTACATTGTGCAACCCATGTATGAGTCTACATTGTGCAACACATTTATGAGTCTACATTGTGCAACCCATGCCTGAGCCAACATTGTGCAATCCATGCATGAGTCTACATTGTGCAACCCATGCATGAGTCTACACTGTGCAACCCATGTATGAGTCTACATTGTGCAACCCATGCCTGAGTCTACATTGTGCAACCCATGCCTGAGTCTACATTGTGCAACCCATGCATGAGTCTACATTGTGCAACACATGCCTGAGTCTACATTGTGCAACCCATGCCTGAGTCTACATTGTGCAACACATGCATGAGTCTACATTGTGCAACCCAATCCGGAGTCTACATTGTGCAACCAATGCATGAGTCTACATTGTGCAACCCATTGTGCAACCCATGCACTAGTCTACATTGTGCAACCCATACATGAGTCTACATTGTGCACAAACTCACAATGAAGGAAATTCAGTGTACTTGTGTAGGTTTGTTTTCAACCCGGAAGAGCATGCTGTTTGTGCATGGCGAATTACTTATTCAATACATGATCTTTTAACATATTTTCTTTAGAATTATAATGAAATACTTCAATTAAGTAAACTGCAGATCACCCAGAAGGCTAGTTAAGTTAGATACTTAAATACCTAATAAAATTAGTATGAGAGTGTTTGAAGTCGTGCATATTGCTTGGACGCTTTCCAAAAATCAACAAATATTCTCCCAAACAATTTATGTGTAATATTTCAACTTTTTAAAGAAGATACTTGCAGGGTCGCCGGAACGAACAAAGGGCAGGGGGAACATACTTTTCAAACGGGCACTTTCTTAATTTCAAAAAGGGGCACCTCAACCCAACCTAAACCTAACCCCCCTTTGAAAACTCCTCGGATTTCGGCCACTTCATTTTTCGATTTCAATTTGTTTTTAATGCCTTTTGTTTCGTGGATTTTTCCCTTTTTCTCTGAAAAGTACCCTTTTGTTAAAAAAAGGTTTAATTGTGCCTTTTTTAGATCAAGAAAGTGCCCTTTTCCTGGAAAAGGCCTTTTACGGGGGTGAACAAAAAGGCCTTTTTTGTTTTGGAAATGCCTTTTGTTTCGTGAAAAATCCCCTTTTTCTCTGAAAAGTGCCCTTTTGTTTGAAAAAAAGTGTTAATTTGTGCCTTTTTTTAGATCAAGAAAGTGCCCTTTTTCTGGTTAAGGCCTTTTACAGGGGTGAACAAAATGCTTTTTTTTGTTTTGGAAATGCCTTTTTTTCGTGGATAAAGGCCTTTTTGTCTAAAAAGTGCCCTTTTGTTTTTAAAAAAAAGTTGAAAAGTGTCCTTTTTAAGAGAAGTATGACTCCTTTTTCTTCTTTTTCCTTTTTTTTTACTATTTGGAAAAGGGCATTTTATGCACCCACTGCCCTTGTTCCGCTGGCCCTGGATACTTGTAAACACAGAACTTAAAACACAGAAAAAATGAAAGAAAAAAGGCAGATGTACAAATAGACTGAGAAAGACAAACAGATTGGTACACTGCTATTTAGCTATCTGGTGGAATGAACAGTCTCATTCCAGGACAAATAAATGGATAGAAAGCATTCATTTTTGGAATCATAGTGCTCAAGGACGTTCAGAGCCTGATATTTTTAATTGTTTTTTCTCTTCTCCGGCACCCGGCACGCACGTTTCGTTCTCGGCGAACTTATCAATCGATCAGATCGATATGATCGACGAGAGCAAACAATTACAGAATAGATAGATAGATAGATAGATAGATAGATGGATGGATGGATGGATGGATGGATGGATGGATGGATGGA
>JAUUEB010468168.1:0-11746 GCA_032362205.1 Clione limacina | reverse complement strand
CACCTGTACGGATCAAATAATAATAAAAATATTGGCGAACTATGTTTTCAGGTTCCTAAAAGTGTTTTCTAAAAATACATTGCAAAAAACAACATTTTGTATTGAAAATCAACCCGTACAGGGTCATTGACCAGCGATATATTCGTTAGAATTACACCATTATGTGAGTGAGTACTCATTTGCATGACCCTGCACGAGTCAATTATTAATGGAATTTTTGGCAAATTATGTTTTAATGTTTGAAACACTTTTACAAACATTTAAATTCAACGTAATGATCACTATGTAAAATAACACTTGTCATTAACTTATTATATAATCTATTCGTATTATATAATGTAGGGTGTATAGACACGGGAAATATGCGATTTCAGCGACGGGCAAACAATAGCGGTCGATAAAAAATGATGTTTTGGGTAAAAGGAACATTGATTATGGTACAATGTTGTGTTGGCACAATCATTTAGGTAGCTCTATTTTTTTTTCATGTGTAGGAAGCAGCGGCAGTGTGATTTACAATGAGTAGGCAATTCTCCAAGATAAGTAGTATCACTCTTTTAGTTTTAGTTTTAGCTTATCATAGAACAAAAAGAATTGAGTAACTCAAACTTCCATGAAAGAGGAGCGCATAAAGATAAATACGTTTTGAACAACCGAAATAAAACAGATCGACTATTTAACAGGTTATGATAAGAGTCTGGTTGTTTTACATAAGACACCATTCATTGAAATAACTTGCTTGGGTTCTTCCGATGCATTACACCACATGCCATATGTGATAAATGAAACTGACATGAATGAGCCATAACTCTTCTTTTACTTCAAGGGTTGTGACTAGGCATGACTCGTGCTTGATCTTCACATCGACTATAACAATATTTTGGTTAACTCTTTGTTCAAAAGTTTTACATAGCTAATTGATTTTTTAGTAAAAGACTCTAGTAGTCTCAATATAATTTTAGGTATAGAACCTAGTTCGTCCCTACAATCCTAGGTCCTTTATTCATTGTTTTGTTTTTACTTAATTGTAACTTTAAAGCTTTAAAAAGTTCTTATTTCTAGGTTTTTATAAAAGTTCTACCCAGCGTTAGAAAGCTCAATATCTCAGCTTTCACTTGTTAAACAAAAACGTCGCGGTCTTTTTCCCCACTTAAATCAAGTGAGTCTTAAGGACATCATTGATTTTCATAGATAAGAAGAAGTGATAGTTGAAAACCAGACCGATATTTTCTTTTGGACTTTTTGTTTGTTTGAGTGGTCATTAATATCCTATGAAAGGCTCACAACAAATAAACTATTTTACAGTAACTGGCGCGAGCAGTTTTCTTGAAATAATCATGATTCCGTTGTTTATCTAACAAACTAAAACTGGGGATAGACGAACAAAATTGGATGTTTAAGAAAGCTAACGATGGGATTCTTTTGATAGTTATAGTTTAATTTGTGTTGCAAAATCGAATATAATCTACTCGGTGTACTGAAATGAAACATGTGCTCAATTTTTACTTATGTAGCGCGGTATTAATACTTAATCAACACTCATTTTCCCTACTACACTTGAAGCGTTTTCAAATGACAATGACAAATGAGGTCCTAATTAAGTGCGCTCATGCGGCTAAAATATCGAACTATCTGGCTGTCTCAGCACCTGCAAATTATGGGTTTTGGAGTACACACGTTCAGTCCTTGCATTTATAATTCGTGGAATTCAAGTTCTCTGTCTGACATGTAAAGTGTTTTTGGAACGTCTGGTAAGCAGGTGACATCATTTTTAACATTATTATTTATAAATTTGAAAAACGGGCATGTCTCATCCAAACAGCAAGACGAAGTTAGTCACGTTTTTATACATTCCCTTTTACTTTCCAATTTGAACATTTTGAATATTGTATGTAGTTTGCGTTAGCTTGCTTCTTAGCCTACGCGTTCAAGTGGAACGGTCGCTATCAGTTTTCAAAAAGAACCTGTCTTAAGACTACAAGACTACTACAGTTAAGCATTTGAGACGTTTCTTTATTATATTTTGTTGCAGATGTCGCTTTTGTCGCCACTTCTTTTCTCAATGTTCAACCAAGCAGGCGTAACTTAAACATGAAATTTACGTGTATCGTATGAATGCTTAATTTTGCCTTTAAGGTTGCATGCGTGTAATGATAATAATAACAGCACCAAGTACCATAATGGCCAATTGCCAAAGATTTTTTAACGTGATCATTCCTTTTTGCGTAATCAAAAACCATAACTTTGCAGACCACCGGATCTCGACCACAGAGCCCTTACAACTCGATCCCTTTTGCTACTTAGAATTGTCTATGAATCAAACCACTATAACTTAGTAAAAGACTAGTTTCTAGTCAAGACATAATCCTGTTTTTCTTTTATTATTATTCAAAAAAAAAATGTGTTAACTGTGTTAAAATAGATAGCTGTGGATGTCCATCCATCTTTTTCATGTCTGAGACATTTATTATACTGACAACAAATGTGATAATACAAGACAGTTTTTACCATATTGACTTGTAAAAAAAATAGCAATCATACAACTGAGCAAGACATACTAATCGCCAATTCTTTTCGATGCAACAATTATGAAAAATATAGCCATGTTTTTCAAAATATTGAATTGATATATCACAGTTCACGACTTCTTTGACTGGTGGTTAAGGGGAAATGGGGAAAAATAAAATAGCCAGTCCTATACTTGTTGTTCACACAGCGAAACCAAACTAAAATAAGATGAAGAAGAGGTGAATATCTTTTAATCTAGTTTTGTCCAGTATAATACAAATTATAAATAAGAGATGAAAATAAAAATGGCTTTTGCTATAGACATGCCATAATAAATAATTGAATAACAAAGCACAAAAAAAGATTTCACATGTTGTAAATAGCATTGAAGTTGCTATTTCTTCATTCCGTTTTTCAATGCAAGAGTCTATTCTTTAGGTCGTCTATTGCTTACATAATTACACTGTTTTTATCAAGTATGATTTTTTATGATGTTTAACCATGTTAATAACGATAGAAGATATGTGTACATGCAGCTACCACACGACACAAGGTATGCGTTAAGTGTGTGCATTACTGATCAAATGATGCATTCATAAATTTTAATGTCAATAATGCAGGTTTCATTAGATGAGATTCATTTTGACTGAGCTGATGATATGGATTTACTATTTACAAAGGGTGAATGTATTTTTGTTCCGTTTCTTACATATGTATTTCTACACCTGTTACTACTAGCAAGATAACACAGAAACACTTCAAAAGGGGCATAACTTTAAATAGTTTGTGTCAAAAATCAGAATAGCAACCCTTGCGTATGTATGTTATATTAACCAAAATGCAAACTTCTTTGTCACACTGCTTTATGTTAATGCTTCCCTGAGACACCAATGCTGATGCATTGAAGTTGTATTGACAAGAATTGATAAAAGCTAATTCACACTAATCAACTTTACAGCTAGAACCTCCTTAATTAAGACCTTCAGTTGGCTACATATGTGAAATATCAATACATCTCAGTCTGACATAATCTCGACGGAGTAATTTACAATCGCCTTTAACGATATATTCAGGTAATTGAAATATCTAGAACGCATCATTTGACATATTAAAGTGGCAACAATAAAGAATAAAGTACTAGGCTTATAATCATCGGTATTTTACTTTTTGACACAAACATTTGATGCATGCATTTCATTTTATTTGGGATCATCTTTCTTTTTACAGTATTGAATAAACTCGTCTTAAATAAGCCATCTCAGTTAATTCATTGGTAAACAGAGTCATTATTCGTTGTAAGTATTCGTAGGTGTGGTAGTATCGGGGTAACATCGATACGATACACTTTAAAAATAAGTCAATTCAATTTTAGTATTAGTATAAGGCACTACATTTGTCCTTGTAAATTGTCTTAAACATGCTTAATCCATGAACTTATTTTTATTTTTATTGTGAATATCACTAAGTCGATATGAGTCTAAATTAATTCTTCCACTTTAGATATTTCAGTAATTTTAGGCACTGATTTGCGTATTGTCTTAAAATACATGAATCCATTAACAATTGTTCCTATTAAACAAACTTGAATCGAAACCATCTGGAAATCGAAACATTGTATCCAGGAAGTTATTCATAGTTTGTGGAGAACAGCGAATGTTTATGAAGGCATGAATGATTTTTATGTTAATACAAATGGTAAAGGTTGAATTTATACAACCACAAAGACGAATAAGAAGTTAACATCTATTTATGGAAACGTTTACAGTAGTCTCATGCCTTTCTCTACAGTTAAATCATACTGGCATTCCTTTGCTCAGTGACATAATACGGAACAGAGGTAATAATTATTGACTGGTAACAATCAAGGTTGTTTTATTGAATCGAATTCGTTAGCATCAAGCTCATTACTACAACGATGAAATTCAATGATAACGCTTACGTAATGTTATTCAACCTGTGTCGTGATCGTGCTGAGTTAGGTAGCAATCGTCTAGGTATTGGTTAACTTTGATGCCTTATGTTTTATGAATATTTCAGATTGTCTTCTTATAGAAAAGTTTTGCACTTATCTTCACTATAAGAAATAAAGACGTTGTATTTTTAATATTGCGTAATTCCAGCTTTTAATAGTGATAATGTTATGGTTACTACCCAACTTTTGATGTGAATTGTAATTCAGTGAGTACTGGTGAGCTATTGATGCTGGACAAACATGATTCTAGTACATTTATATCTTCATAAAGTCTCTATATCAATATTATTTTACACATACTTTTAAATGGTTTTGGACTTCATTCAATAATTGGCACTTCTAACAGATTGAAGGCTTAGAAAAAGCCTGGTCCGTTATACTAGAACTAACGATGGATTATATTCGAGATCAAGTCAACTAGTATCAGAAGTGAAGTAGCTTAATAGTGTTCACTTTATTTCTGAAAGAGATCAAAATTTTTTGATTTTGATACAATTAACCTTTGTTGAATAGTTGTCCGCCATTCCTGTTATAAAAGTAGACGACCAACGCAGTTAAATCATAACTGTGTATAATCATATAATAATACTATAATATGGAGGGGGCCAAGATACTTCAATGTTGCAGTGCTGAGAATGGAACCATTGTATTTAAACTGAACAAATTAATCATATGTTAAACAAAGATCATTTTAGGGTTGGTCAATATCATCATTGCGTTCATTTTCTTATAGGTAATTTTACAGAAAATGAGATGTTTTGCAATTACTTTTTTGCAAAGTAAATTTACCCGTTTTCACATCAGTTTAATCTTGAAATTGAAACAACTCAATAAAGTTATCTTTCTCTAGAAAAAATATGGATAACATCAAATAAAATGATTAAGGCGCTATTATTAATATATTCTGTGTTTGTCAAAAACTTCATTTAGACACTGTAGGCTCACAATATTTTTCAATATCCAAATACACCATAAATACACCAAGTTAACCTTATATTTCCATAATATTGTACCTTATGGCATGTCTTCATTTATAATCCAAGTTTGCTACGTTATGTATGAAGTATGACATAACAAACATCAAGTACTTCGAACACCAGCTCTTTGGAAATCTCTTAACATATAACTATATTGTTTGAAGATAACTTTTGAAATAAATTGTAAAAAAGTAAGCCAGGAGAAAAAGTAAGACTTTACTTTAACTTTTCAACCAGGTAGTCTTGGAATGTTAATTATTAATGATCTTTGTTATGTTAACGAGAATCCGTGTGAAAAGCAAGAGCAGGATGAAAACCAACTTCCAAATACACATTTTACGGACATTACAACGTTTTGCACAGCCCACTTGAATACGTTACGTTACACAGTTTACTTATTTCTTAAAACATCATTAGCTTCGGAGTTTTTATAAGATACACAGTGCAAAGACAGGATGCGTAGCCTTTCACCTGTTTTAACACGGGAATTGCAGAAACGTCTAAAATATAATTGCATTATATGTCACATGCTATCTGTTTTGTCGTTTGATGTATTTAGTCTAACGGTATGCAATTAGGGAGAAAACAACCTTACTTCAATTTTGTCTTCAGATTAGAATTATTAGGTTTGATTTCAATACTAATATCCTAAAGTTGCTTTGTACCTCATTTCGCATCAGACAAGGTGGAAAAACAATACATACAAAGCAATCACAGATGTTTGTCGATTGGTAATATTATTACACGTCATATAGCGGAGTTAGGGTTAAACAGAAGGAAATCACATGAAGTGACGTGTGTATGCCTGGAAGTCCCAGGTTCAATCCTCGGTTGCTGCCATCAATAATTCACATGTGTATATCCATACTGACGAGTGGTTATATCCTGAAAAAAGTATGAATGAATATCTGGTTTTCTTCATCTGCAATTCAATTTAATTTTCGTAACTTTAAATTACATAATGAAACTTGTGCATTTAAAGCTATAATGAAACGGAAAAATGTCAGACCTTTTAAGTTGAACTGCAACTAACATCGACATTTATCAGATCGGTTTAAAAAAATTAATGATTAATGATTGTGTTATTTCTTCCACAATAAACTATAATAAACTCTTAATAAAGATGCATTCATAACAGTAATAAATCATTTGGTTTTCTGATGGCAAAACATGGTGGGAATTATTTCGACTTCGCTTGTTTTTTTTAATGAATTTTAAGTTCATGTATTGTGTTACCTTGGAAAGCCAGCAAGTCAAACAGTTATGTGTTTCCTTTCCTTTCCATCTGATTATATAAATGTTGAACATGTTAGTTTAATTAAATACAATAAAGATAGAAAAGGTCTGTTTCTATAAGCTTGATCTCACAAACATGATAATCTAATTACATATATCTTTGAGTTTTGTTTATATATCAAGAAATACAGTCTTAGTTTTGCTGTGCCAAAGAACATATTTTTATAATACTCTGTCTTTAAGAAATGCTTATTTTAAATTCAGGAAGTTTTTGTCGATATGATTCACTTTTCATAATCTATTAATTTTTGTTATTCCTACAAATGAAAAAGGCTTTGTTTGTTTTCCAAGACATATTCTACGGCATTAGATAATACATAAATAAGTGTGCTGTTGATTTTGCGTGCAGACAGGCACTTGAGAGAGCCATCGAAAATTAATAAGAAACAGAGGAAACGGACAAATTGCACATATTTGAAAGGTCAAGGTTACATTAAACAAGCTTTGCGTCAAAAGAAGTGCTCTTGCAAGAAGTTACAAAAATCACTGCTCCAGCCGTCAGCCTCGAGATGTTAAAACGTAGATATCTTCTAAGATAAACACCAAATAAGGTACATTTTGAATCTGATAACTCCAGCTGTGAGATATTTAAACATGATGAGCGAATATTTGATCTTAACGGCTGTTGAGGTCATAATAAACATAATTAACTTAAACGAAGATGAATTTTGTGATACGATGTATTTTAGTTACACGCAAGTAACTTAAATCATGCAAATTAGTTCTTTCTAATTAAATCGTGTGATTTGGACTGAATAACCACTGTTCACTAGTCAATTTACCATGTTTTTTAAATATTACTTCAATATATTGTTAGAACACACTCCTAGGAACCTCAAAACACCATTAGCCCAAATAGTTATGGTTAATTCATTCGTAAAGTGGTCAAGCTAATGAGTAAACCGTCATAAAAGGCAGTTATTTAAACCCACAAACTTCCCTGCACTATCCATGAACGAGCAAACTAACCATACGTTTTTGAAAACACTCCAACATATATTAAGAGCATACTCTTGGGAATCTAACAAAAAGAGCTGAATTCAATTTTGCTAAAAAGCTCCGTTATTGCAACACACATTGGAAAGGCAATCTTTTATTACTATATTTGTATATGATATACCCTGAGCACCTTACTGAAAACGCATTTTAGTCATGACAAGGTCAAACAAAATCACTTTTATTTGTTTATCAAATTGAGACGTACCTAAGCAACAATTGTATTGGTGTTGAACATAAAGGGATACGACAATCTTGAATTTTGACCTTAGCAGTCGCTAAGCCAAGCGTCGCTGTATGACTATTTAGATTATGAAGCAACAATAAGATGGTATCCGAAGACAATATATCAATTGAATAATTTATGAGAAAATCTATTTTTCTGATTTTTACAAACACACTTTTCAACAGAAAGTATCAAATGTTATAAAATGATGATAAGATATCACCATTTGATCAAGAAAAATGAATAGCCAACCTTGAACACCCCAAATTAACATGTTATGAATGTCTGGTTGAATACGTTTGACGCAAAATAGCTTTTAATGTCGAAATATACTCCATTGTAATTATGTAACAGTTTCCACTCTGATATAGTTGAAATAATAAGCTTACCACTGTTTCAATCTTATTTCATCTCTTAACACAAAAATATAAATTATTCTAAAGCGAACTTAAAGATCTTGAAGTGTTTGTGTTCCTCGTTGAAAATCAATGTTATTGAAACTGAAACGCTTTCAAAAAAGGTTATTGCATTTCCCAAAAAGTTCATTCGTAAAATCAAATACCACAAATGAATTACATCCTGTTGTTAAGTAGCACAACCTTGCTTGGCTCAGAGTTGCAACGTAAACACTCGGTCTACGAAGCCTCATTAAGTGCCCCTTCAAAGACGCAGTTAGTAAATTCTTGACCAAGGCCATTTGGAGGAGGAGCTATTATTTTCTCCCTGGCCAGGAAATCAACCACAGTCTGGGTGGAAGTGATAAAGAACATGAAGCTTTTATGTGGTCTAGGACATCACCAAAACCACCCATGTAAAAACAGGGCTAAAGCATGTTATCACCAAACATCAATTTCCCATCTACCCTTTTCCTCACTACCTATAACTGTTAAGAGGCCTCTTAAAATGCTCCAAATTGCTTCTTTGGATCACTTATTCTCAAACGGCGATATAATAACGCAGTTTGGAATAGTATATGCAATGATACAAGTATACAAGTTTCTCATTTAAGAACTGAATCCGAGTGAAAATAAAAACAGAATCTACTTCTAAGATGTGGATATATTTTAAATATTAAAAATGTATTGCACTTGTTGTATTCTTTTTTCCAGTGATGTGGCAATTGTGAGACACAATAACAAAAGATATGGTGCATCGAAAATGCACATTAGTTCTCACATTTTATTTCGTCATGAAAGTGCGCAAAGTGTCTGGCTATGTAATTTTGTCAATATTATGTTTATTATGTTGATTTGAAAGATGATGCTTTCTGTATATCGAGGATAAGGTTATTGTCAAATTCGAAATCTTGATGTGTTCCCTTATTTTTGTTTATTTCTTTACACTTAATGAAATGATTTATCTTAAGAAGTGTTGGATACTTGAAGTTGTAGATAAAACATAATTGTCTTTACCGTAATTTTTTTATCCTTAAAATACATTCATTGGTATTACGTACCTAAAATACTCACATCATAACTATGATTTGCTCAAGTTTAAAGCGAGTGTCCCCATGAAGTTAAACAACACGATATTCATATTCAGCAACTTTATTTATTACATTAAGGGTTTTAACAAAAAGTCTTAAAACAAGAATTCAAACAGTTGTATTTAATTGAAGATCATAAAAGATTTGAATGACAAATTCCACAACATTAAACCCCGGTTCACATTTAAGGCATACATAGTTGTATAAAGTGAATAGATTAAGATGTAAAATATTACCCAACGAGGCCATCTAAAGAAATAAAAATCCGAATTAAGCATGTTCAAGCAAATCTTATAAATTTAATTTGCTTGGCTTCCATACTTCATCCGTGGATTGTTCTGAAATTCTTAGACATGACTATGAAGGAATAGGTTAATCATTTCGAGTTGATAACTTGGCGTAGGGACGTGAGTACTTCTTTCAACCTAATGGTGCCATAAGGTGTCTAGAAAGTTCCGAACACATTTTCGGAAAAACAAATTTGAAGATGTTTTGAAAGCATAATTAATATTGCCTTGTATGTTAAGAGACACATTATATTTTATTTTTACCTCCATCCTATTTTAAAATGTTATCCCTGTCGTGAGGAAACTCCCAATTTTCTAAAGATTAATTCCAATATCCTTTGTCTGTGGTTGTCTAGACTACAGATTATGTAGCCACTGCGCTGATAGAATTTCCCAGATTTATTCATAAGCCCCTCGAAAGCTGCTAGTTAACATTTGAATAACAACAAATGCGGGGTAGAGATTAAAACTCGAGCTATCTGAATAAAGTGTAATCTTCTTATTTTTCAATTGTTTAATTCATTGATTATTTAAACATATAAATAACGTAGTAAAAATATTTAGAACAAAAGTTACATTGTGTAAAGATGTAAACACTTCAAACATATTCTAGTTTTCATGGCCGTCCGTGTTATGATTCTCATCGCTATTGTCCTATTTTTTGAAGATAATCAGAGCAGTTTTTTTTCTCACTACTATAGTATTTAAATATTTTGTGTCGTTAAGGTCTTAACTCATTTGTTTAAAACTGTTTTTATCGATTGTCTTTGTTTTTTAGCACACACCACATTAGTATCACTAGATATTAATCGTGCGGTATTATCAAAAGATTGACTAGAAAACTAGCTCAAGTGTTTTACACTAATACTGAGCAAGGCGAATGTTTCAAAGACAAAACATTGTTTTTTTCCAATTGTATTAGTTATCTTATCATAATGGAGCTAGGAAAGTTAAAAACTGATGTGATACTTTTCTCATAGTTTCATGTGTTGCGGATCGTGTAGTGATATTTTTTTTTATTCAATGCTTATTTTTTTCGTTCTTGAAAAATTAAAAATTGAGCCTTCGTTGTTGCATTTTCCCGTCCTGCGTTTAGCCGTCGTTGTTGCGTTTTCCCGTCCCGCGTTTAGACGTCGTTGTTGCGTTTTCCGTTCCAGCGTTTTCATGTTAATTGGTTTATGTAAAAGAATATTAAATACTACTCTTACCCTCTGTCCTAATTGGCAAATATGTCTTAGATGTTCGGAGAGTGGGGAATCTACTAGTATCCGTAATGTCTTAGTCATATTAGTAACACTCACATATATTTTAAGAAAAGAAACAAAAATAATACATAATACTTGAGCAAATACGACTTCAAATTGTCATATTCATATATATATATAATATCCTTTACAGCGATCAATGAGCGTCATTGAAAGCAAATTATTAAATCGTTTTATTGTGTTCTGATACGAATACATACACTCATAAGACAGGCCGACAATCGATAAGCAACAATATGCGCCAGGTGGCAGCCATTGGGGTTCAAATGAAGTATGATTGGTCGTTCACAGGCATTATTGGCTTGAAAACACTTTTTGTTCAAAAAGAATCATTTATATTTCATATAAAGCAAAAGATAATTTTGGGAAAAAATAATCCTAACAGTTTTGAGTGTGTGTTTTTGTTTTTGTTGTTGTTGTTGTTGGTGTTGGTGTTGTTGGTATTGTTGTTGTTGTTGTTGTTGTTGGTGGTGGTGGTTTAGTTGTTGCTGTTGGTGGTGGTGGTAATTTTGCTATTGTTGGTGTTGTTGTTGTTCTTCTTCTTCTTCTTGTTGTAATTGTTGTTGTTGTTGTTGTTGTTGTTGGTGATGTTGTTGTTGTTGGTAATGGTGGTGGTGGTGGTAGTGGTGGTGGTGGTGTTGTTGTTGTTGTTGTTGTTGTTGTTGTTGCTGTTGCTGATGTTGTTGTTGTTGTTGTTGTTGTTGTTGTTGTAGTTGTTGTTGTTGTTGTTGTT